>JAVSBV010175418.1:0-12500 GCA_033117975.1 Parotocinclus spilosoma | reverse complement strand
CTTGCATAATTAACCAACTAACTAATTAAGTTATTTTCATAATGACTGGCTTTGACGAGCTGCTCCTTTAAATGGTATTGTGTCACTGCAAAGCTCAGCAAGTAAACATCTTGTGAATGAAACTGTTACACTTTTATTTAATGGTACATTCAACTTAAAAACGAATAGCGTTAAGGTTCTTGTGGGTCGTGCAGTACGCAAGGACAATGACGTTCTAGTTTAGCCTTATAATATAGGTTCTCCACCCCAACCCCCAGTTTTTGTGATGTAGTTTAACTTGTAGTACTAAGTACTACGTAGTAGTCTTTGGCCAGGTTTTGCTGACTGGAGTTGGGATGTTGCCACCTAAACTTTATCCAGTGTGCTGTTCAACTGAGGCCGATATCTTCCTCTTTGTGCAGTCAGCAGTGGTTCCCATGCTTAACCCGTGCTAAAAAGATGTCAAAACGTTCTTCTCAAGCCATAGATGGAGTTTGTGAGAAGGGGGAGAGGTTGTAGTAAATCTCCTTGTGAAGATAGGAAAGCTTTATCAGGACTCGTTAAATAATATGGTTTCAGAGCAAGGCAGCTGACAAAATGTCTGTGTTTTTACAGTTTGTGGGTTTGGATTCACTCCAGATTCACCCAAATGTAGGAGCACAAACACTGAAAAAGTGAGCTTTGCACAATATGGCTCCAACGTCTCACTGTTTAAGGTTTTGTATGTCATGTACAAGTACAGCCTTTTTAGTAAGATTAATGGTTCAGTGCCACAAGGTTATGTTTATGCTCAAATGGGCAATGAGTGAGACTAGTTACAAGGCAAAGGTAATATAAATACAAGAGAGGAGATGTATATTACGGGTGAAACGATACACAGATTTCGCAATGCGATACATATTGCTGTTTTTGCTCCACGATACATTTTCGATACAACATGGAGAATGAAAATGATTTTAATTTCTCTTTTATTTATTTTTTTTATGTGGAGGTCACAGATGTAGAGGCCAATACAAACCCAATTTTTGGAAAGGATGCTTCTGGTACTAGAAGTTTTCATAGAAAACATATATACAAAAGTACCATACAAGTATTAGTATGATAACCTGATTACATATAGAAACTAAACTTCCTTATAAAGTGCAACTATCACTTTCTGGATGAAATGAGCGCGAGATGGAATTTTATAACGAGGCTCGAGTAGAGTATGGATGCGAATCAGAAGCTATAAACTTCCCTACGGCGCGAGAAGTTTGCTTTGCCCGTTCACTATCGGCACTTAGTGGCTGCCTAAATGCTGTGACTCGTGTTTTCTCTTTGCTCCGTTAACTGACACGTTTGGGTGGTGTCTCCGCACATGAGTTTGCATATTGGAAGTATTAGTGTTTGATACTCGCGTTGAGCAAAGTTTACACACAGTTACCGTTTTGTCCACCATTCTTTGCTCGTCATTGTTGTAACTGACTGGGAAACCAAAATATTCCCCCACGGGAGATGGATGCGAGGGTGATTTTGGTTGTTCCAGCTCAGTTTTGCTCTCTCTCTACTAGCCATTTCACAGACGGCTAACATCCAGCATGCTAACCAAAACAATAGAATGACGTTTTTTTCCCCCAGTAGCTCGAAAACACTGCTCGGGCGTCGTCATAGTAACATACCTGTTGTACACCGTGTCACTATATGTTGTATGAAACTACAGTACCTCTCTTCCGCTCTGCTGATGGCTGTAACTCTGTAGCACGGGTTCAGAAACAGCGCAGCAAATAATTTAAAAATGAACTTAATGTATTCGATTCACAGCTCGTATCGTATAGAGAGAAAAAAAAAAAAAGAATATTACAATGTATATTGTGACACCCCTAATACATATATCTTGATTTAAATGCATAAATGCATGTCAGTGGGTGCATTAAAATATATACATGAGATCGAGGTACAAACGTAATGTACTGCAAGCTTCCAGGTGGGAAAATAGATTAGGAAATTAAATCCGTGGTGAGATATTCAGGTACTACATGCAGCTCGGGAAGGAGCTGCTCTTGTGCTGCAATAGTGATTTTCAGACCACTTCAAGAACAAAAGACTGTAATGTAAATGCCTGGAGTCTGTAATGATTTTTCCATGCTTTGTCCCTGCAGTTAGTTAGTGTGCCACCAACTGTGACTGACCTATCAGGAAGCTGAAAATCCAAGGTCACAAAGCTTGGATAGGATCCTCATTGGGTTAAAGGCTAAGCTAAAATTAGCACAGAACAGTAGCCTTGCATAGTTTCCTTGTATCGTATCCATTATATTGTGTTTTTGTTTGTTTGCTTACCTTGTATTTGCAAGTACACAGCTGCACTTTAAATGAAATACAGTTATTGGGGGGGTGGTGCACCATTCTCAGCACAGCAGTAATTGTGACCTTGTGGTTTGTGTTGTACTGGTGTGCACTCAATCAGAGCAGCGCATTACTGGTATGTAGTTGGAGGACCGTGGTGGCCTAGCGGTTAAGGTATTGGACTTTGGACCAGAAGGTCCAGGGTTCAAATCCTGCCGCTGCCACAGTTGGGTCCTTGAGCACGACCCTTTACCCACAATTGCTTGGATTGTGAGATTGTATCAGTTGCAAGTCGCTCTGGATAAGGGCGTCTGCTAAATGCCATAAATGTAAATGTAGTCTACTTACTGGGCTAGAGCAGACTTACTCCATTAACTAAGGTTGCTGGTCCGTTGCAGCGTTGTTACTGCAAACACACCACCGGGTTTGTATGCAGGAACAAAAGAACAGCAGTTTTGGCTTGCTTCGTGTTTAGACTTTATTGGAAGTGTATAACTATATCCTGGCCAATATTGTGTTTGTCTCACACATGCTGCCAAGGTTCTGTCTGCCCGAGGCAGGAACTCTGCAAGTTCCCTTGAAGGTGTCCTGTGGTATCTAGTACCAAGACATTAGGTTGCTTGATCAGCTTGAGATCTGGGAATTAGGAGGCCAGGACAACACGGTAAACTCTCTGTCATGTTCCTCAAAGCCTTCCTGAACAACGTTTTTCTGTGTGCCAGGGTGTATTATCCAGCAGTTATTAGGGAATTAATTGGTAGGTTTGCAGCACAGCCCCAGATCCCCCAATTCAAGCCTGATCTCGATCCTGTCATCCCAGTGTCTGTGTGGGTTTACTCCAGTCATTCCCATCCCCATTCCAAAATACATCTTAAGTTAATTGGTTGCTCTGAATTGCCCCAGTGAGCGTATGATTGACTCAGGAATATGCTCCTGAGTGCTGTAAATTGCTGCTGATTTGACGTTTAAAAAAAAAAATGTATTTTTTTTTTAAACATAATGCCTATGACGTTTTCGGTTTGGGTTAATTAAAATTATTTTTTTGGGGTCCAAGAATTATAAATGACAATGTACAGATAATTTTTGTTCAACTTGTGATTTGATGGAAACTTCTACCATTTAAAAGAAAGATCACAGCTGATGGCTTGTGTCTGGCTCTGCACTTTCAGCAGAGTCGTCTTCAGCTCGATCAAATTCCATATTTGTGTTGCCGGTACAGAACCGGTTATATGAGACTGATCAGCAGATTGCCGGTCACGGCCAATCACACTGAAAACTGACTGATTCCAGTTATCGGCTGATCACTCGGTGCATCTTTAGAAGCACACAGCCTCAGTCTCAAGCTTCTGATGTATAACAATCATGGTAACCCGGATAAAAAAAATAATAGTAATATTAATGCTCGTTCTTTCCTGTGCAGCTGTAGGAACAGATAAGCAAGGAGCTGCTTATTCTCGAGGGCCACTGCGCAAAAATTCTCTCACAGGAGCTGTGGGCCAAGAGTTTGTCATCGAGAATAGGTTCCTGTATTATGTCTTCACTCTGGGCACAGAACTGGGCAATGAGCTGTTCTACATTAGTTTCTTCCCTTCTTTGACATGGAACGTAGACCCTTTGGTTGCACGCCGCCTGATCGCACTTTGGGTCTGGGTCATGTACCTGGGTCAGTGCACAAAGGACTTGTTGCGGTGGCCGAGACCTGCTTCGCCTCCTGTTGTCAAGTTGGAGGTGTTCTACGACTCGGAGTACAGCATGCCGTCGACTCATGCCATGTCTGGTACCGCCGTGCCTTTAGGCCTGTTCCTTCTGACCTACGACCGTTGGGAGGTAAGCACGAGTCTGTGTATTGTTACTGTTGATATTCTTGGGTCCTGTGTGTACTCGCTTTGTCTGCCCTAAATGTGTTTTATGGATTAGCATGAAACTCAGATTGACAAAACTAGATTAAGCTCCTCATACTGTGATCACGCTGTACTGTTATGTAGTATAAATTAAATCAGTAGTCACATTTTTTGAAATATTTCTAGTTCTATTGCAGTGCTGCTCATCCTGCAATGTTTTAAGACGCATTGTGATCGAAAACCTTAAGTTTAAGACCATCCATTCTGCTGTATTTTTGCTGTATTGTGAAAATTAGGGGATACTTCATAATGAAATATCCCCTAATATTTGTGAGCGGTGTGGCTTGCTTTGCCCATTTAAGATAAACACTTTGCCTTCCAGTCAAACTGTTCAAATGATCAGATTAACATTGTATTATTAGGCTGCAGTGTTTCCAGACAAAGCTTTTGAACTGGGTAGAGAGTCACAGTAGGTCACAAATCCTCCTGTGTTGAAGAGTTTCCATTCAGAGGGCTTGTTACCGAGCATGTTTGAACTCCATAGTGACAACCTTTCCTGCTGACTGAGGCACATCTAGCAGGGCAGAACTCTCATGACCTACTTGCTTGAACTCATTTGGCTGTCAATATTTGTGTATGTAATTTGCATGGCTGTATGGTCGGCCATATGCGTCAGTTGAGGGTGCGGCTGAATGAATCCACGTACGTTTGGCCACGTTGGGTACATTTGTACATGAATGTATGGTCATTTTAATATACTGCTCACAACGATGAGGGGATATTTCAAAATGAGTGGGAAGCGATAAAGAAGCATTTGATCTTTTTAAACAACAACATCTAAAAAGTAAACAAAGTCAAAAAGTTGTTCTGTAAAGCAAATGACACATGAAAACAACTTTTATTTAATTGGTGAAAATGCGCTGTATAAAAGGCTGAAAGTGTCTGAACGTTCCCTGATCTTGAAAGTGCAAATCCTGTAATGTCTCAGACCTTACAGTTCCTGTGAGACACGATTCGCTTGAATGTAAAGTTTGGAGAGCCATATGACGTCCTTAAACTGGCAACAGCATTTCCAAAAGTGCGATTAACAGACTGTGGGATTGCTTTCAAGAGACTGGAACAGTATGAAAACGACTAGGGCAGGGTAGCCCATCTGCCACAACAGCAAGAGATGACCCCTACTTGACCTTATTGGCAAGACGGAGCAGGCGCAGCAATGTAATAGAGTTTACAACTTTCTTGACTTAAAAATTTAAAACTTTAAAATCGAATGCTGCTTTTTCTGATCGCTTCATATTCATTTTGAAATATCCGCTCGTTTTGTGAGCCGCGTATGATCAATATTTAATGGCGGTTAATAAACTGTAAGACTGAGAATTATTGTAAAAATGCACAAAGCTTAATATAGGTGTTTTGTGGAGATAATGTAGTAAATGGAAGTGGGTTGTCTCAAAAGTAGGGTGTCTTCTTCAGAAATATGGCTTGCAAGACTTTGTAGCAGCCTGCTTTGTAACATTACAAAAGATGTAAATGTCAGCGTGACATCGCTTTACTCTTATCACATGGCTATTCAGTGCAAATGCACATATAAAGTTAAAAGCTGGGCATGTTATTAAAGCTTCATTAAAATTAAAATGATCTCCAGAAAAATAGGGGCGAGCAATATGGCCAAAATCCTCTGTCACAGTACTATTTTTATATCTTACAGTATATATCACAGTGTGAAAATAATGTAACTCCAATTTTTCATGAATTAGTTAATTTATTGTCTTATCCACTTATCCTAGTCAGGGTCGTGGGAGCAGGTGTCCAACTGGCAGAACAGGGCACAAGGCATGAACAACCCTAGACAGGCCACCAATCCATCGTAGGGGACATACTCACACATATCCTGTCCTATTTTTCACATTTACAAACCAGATAGCACCGGAGATTCATAACAAACTCGACAGTCTGATAAGAAGCACCGTTTAGTCAGATTGTAAGTAGGATGCTCTTTGCTTGAAGAACGTTATCCCAATTGGGATAAACATCAAAAGCTCTCTGTCTTTATTAACTGAACATTAAACTCATTAAATCTCTGTGAATAATCATGTTACGTAATGACATTTATTTTTGTTTAAGGAGGCTAAGTTCCAAAAAATGAGCTGAATCCTTTTTTTCTCTTGAAATGTAGATGGAACGGAGATGTGAATGACCTGTTCACATTACGAATAACGTTTACAGTTTTAAACTTTTAAACTGTTTAAGTGTAATGTAGGCTGACAGCTACCTAAGAGTTGTTTGGTAATGCAGCAATTCTTATTCAGAATAATCAATAGTTAATTTAAATAACTGACAGATTATTCAGCTATTAAATTAGTTGCATAATTTCAGCTTCCTCCCTCATCGATAACCACTCGTGTCTCGTGTCGGACTTGATCCCGGGTCACCTGTAGTGTTGTCAGTTGGGCTCAAAGACATTCAAATGCAATTTTACTGGCAAAATCTGAACGGTTTCACGTTTTTAGTATCGTTGTGTTTTTACATCAAATTTTCCTACATTCAGAAAAGAGCGTGGTTAAGTGTTTAAATGTTAAACAATCATGCATTCAGTGTTTTATCATTATCAGTGTGTATAGAAGTTAGAAGGAAACGCTGGCTATTGATGGCATGAGTTAATCTCTGTGTTCAGGCTTTTGAAAGCTTTCTCCAGCCTGATTATCGGGAGCTCATTTGACTTCTTAAGGAAGACAAAGTACACTTGATCTTGCGCATACCTCAGTAATCAGTGGTTTGCTTGTCGAAAATTACAACACTGCAGATGCAGAGCAAAGGAAAATGCTCTACTGTTTGAACAAATTGCTCTGTGTCCGTGTCATCCATTAACACCGAGTAAAAAAAAGCAGACTGAAATTTAAACCCACTACTTAGACATGCCGCTTACAATTAAGCCAGTTTTACCAGTTTGTCGGGGGGAAAATGTACATTTTCATAGTTAACTATACTGTGGATCAACCAAAGCACGAGTTGCATTAGAAAGCACAGCAGACGAATCGGGAAGCTACGTTTACCCAAGCATGAGAAGATTGACCACATTTACTCAGCTCAGCACAACAGTTCAGAAAGAAAGAATAATGCTGTAAAAATGAAAGTGAATCATCACGTCTCTTACTGCACATTGTTCATGGTGTTTAGTGGCTTCCCTAACACTCGTGACCTGTTGTTTATTTAGTAAATGTCATATCAGTGTCAAAGGCTGTTTATCTACTATCATGTTATAATGATCGTAGTCAAACACACTCTCATCCTAGGGTTATCTAGAGTGTCCATTTATCATGTCTTTGCAAAGTTCACACAGATGGAGTGTGAAGTCTGGATTGAACAGGGACAAGTCTTGTTAACCTTGGTAGGTTTTCATCTAGTGAACCAAAAGGTACGAGTTCAAATTCCTGTGCTTGTACAAAACAGTAATTAGGCCTTTGAACGTAAGATTCTCTGACCTGTTCTGAACTTGCTCTGTAGGTTTTAGTAAATGAAAAGATTACCACACAGCTGATGGGGCTTATCTTATGCCGTTACCCTGCAGATGTTTAAGATTTTCAACTTGTCATGAATGTTGAGCACAGAAATGAAATATGGATCTCCTCAAACGATCCAGCTAACGGTGGAAACCAGAAACACAGCTGTTCAGCTGCTGCAGATTTTTAGCCTGAATCCAGTACGAAACACTGTGTATACACACACACACACACACACACACACACACACACACACACACACACACACAAGAACACTCCTCTGTAATCTGTGGCAGATGTTTGACCATATGAGGTTAGTTGCGGGCTGGATGGAAGGCTGAAGAGAGAGGAAAAATAAAAGCATTTTCGAGCTGCTTTAGCATGTGGTGAAACGTGTGTCATGTGGAACAGAGACACGAGGTGTGGTCATGATTTCAAACCACTTTTTTTTTAATTGATGCAAGGTTTTTTATTTTAGATGTCTGAAACTGATCCTAAATGACATTTAATCCAGAATTAAACTCGCACACTGTTGATCTTAAAACAGATGGAGTTCTGTAGGATTATAAGAGAGGTCCTTTTTTTATTTAAAATTAAAAAAAAAAATTATATAAAGGTTACTGCTTTCAATTAGAGTTACTGTAACTGTGGATTGTTTGATGTACTTTGTGCGTTTAGACCCATCAGTCTAAACAATAAAATCACTTGGTCCATAACAAGGTTTAAGTCGGTGTTACACGTTAAAATAAAGTCCACAAAAACGCCCAGGATCAGGGTTTCCCAACAGAACGTTACCTGGTGCATCACACACCCTCCACAGGCTCATCTTCTTCCTACAGTACAATAACTCCCTCCATCATTCAGTTATCAGGAGACAATGTACCTCCAAGGACTTTCCTCTGAGGACTCAATATCTCCAATCTTTTACATTATTTAATTTAATTGTCATTATTTGCTTATTTTTTACTATTCATACAAACTTAACCATTTCGGTTTAACATCTAGGCCACCAAATTTGGTCTGGTCCCTTTTTGAGTCTTGGTCCAACCCAAGGTTTCTTCCTTCTACTTTCAGGGAGTTTTTCCTTCCCACTGTCGCCCTTGGCTTGCTCAATTTGAGATTGGACTTTTAAGATCATATAATATTGTAAAGCTGCTTTAAGACAATGCTCCGTTGTGAAAAGCGCTATAGGAAGAAATGTAACTTGCTTGATTTGGTGACTCTAAACTAAGATTGTAGTAACTCCTCCATGCCAGAATGTCATTATTAACATCTTTTAATCCGCAACACATTAATGAAAACAGTAGAATTTAATTTAATTCAAGATGAAATATCCCCTAATGTTTGTGAGCAGAATATAATGCTCTATGCAAACGTCCTCTGATCTATAGTCCCATGAATGGGTTTTGTGCCCAGGCTGGAACGACATGTTTAGTTGATTTTAATTGAAAGGAAGTAAACAGAACAAACCCCTGTCAGTTCCTCAAGGGAAGCTTTGTAGTTTTTAACTGACCTGTGGTAAAATGAACAGAAATCACCGAGTGTACAGTATATGAAAAATTTTAACTTATTTTTTTGTTTTTGTTTACAGTATCCATACCCGCTCGGACTCCTCCTGGCTCTCAGCTGGTGTGCACTGGTGTGTGTGAGCCGCATCTATTTGGGCATGCATTCTGTCCTGGTAAGCGTGTGCGCGTGTGCGCATTCTGTTTAATTTTCAGTTCTCACTTTGTACTTTTCCTTTGGATAGTACTTTAATACTATTCAGTCCTGTCATTACAGTCAGTGGGTGGTATAGTGTGTGAGCAGGGTGTCTTGTGGGATATCATGATGAGGGGTGTTAGTTATAACAATAAACACTTCCCATATATTTGTGCTGATGAAAGAATTTGCTCACATGATGAAACCACACAAAACATCTTGCATCCGTTATTTACTGATCATCGTTCCTGTAAGCAGCCATGAAGTGGGACACGTTTGCGTTTAGTGTCTCTAATAGAAAAAGGCGAGGAGGGCAAAACTTTCGGAAATCCTGCCACATGCCAAAGCTTCGCTGCATCTTCACCGTATCACGCTTTTTGTTCTGCTTATATTCTTTTCTTTAAAGACCCTTTCTCGGTCAAAAGGTTAAAGATTTATTTCTCTTTATAGCTGAAGTCAGCATCTCTAAAATGTTTGTTTTCTAGAGTCCGATTTGCTGGGTAATTTTAGTTCTGCCAGCGCTGCACCGTCTTCTGGAATGTCTGCCGACCTTGCCTGAAGTAGCCAAAGGAGCTTGTGCCTTTGCTCCCACAGCTCCATATGTTTTCTATTAATTTGATATTGATGTTATTGCTTATCAATGATGGCGTTTTCTCTTTTGAACATGCCAATATTTTTTGCTTTTGGAGAAGTTTCATTTGTCATTGTCCAGTCAGGATTATAATAATAATAATAATAATAGTTAAAATTGTCTTTACACCGTCTTTGGATTGAAGTGTGACAGTCTGAGACCGTTACCATTAGTCACCTGATGTTTAACCTAATGTGGTTTGCCACACAATGTGCTTTGTCGCTCTGTTTCTCCTCTGGCGCTGATGTGCTCAAAGGTGGGTTAGTGTTGATAAGGAATTTCAATTGTGCCCACATGATGACTCATGAAGCTTGTAAAAGTTAAGGTTACGTTTGATGCACCTTGTGCTTCCAGAACACGTATTTACCAGACTTAATTTCTGTAAAGTGAACTTGGAACCCTTTAATTTAATGTATGACTTATGTAAAATATACAGGCTGTTTGTTTACCTCCCTGCTAAGTTGGTTAATGGTGAACAGCACAAATCACACACTGTGGACTACACAATGTATCCGAATTAATAATGGTAACGTAGAACGGTGACATTTCACTGCAGTCACATGCTGTTTAAGATGCAGCAAAGAAGTTGGCTGTAATCATTTCTTGATAAGACCAAGTACCCTAAATTAGCCGGTCTGGCTACAGTACATAACGAGGCCCCGATGATGAAATCCCAGTCACGTCTACCTGTGCTTTATTACCGGTCGCCAACCTGCTTTATGGAGTTTAGGAACTTATCGTGCAATTGCAAATTACATAATCATGAACATTTATACAGCCTTACATGCTCAACAAAGCTTTTGCTTTTTTCAGGCTGCTTTATTATCCATTACTGATCCTGTGATTTTTATTTATTGTATTTGTTTGTAATGTGTGCGCAAGTTGTATAATTATTATTATTATTATTATTATTATTATTATTATTATGTATATATTATATCAAATAATGTTGGTAGATCCAGAGAATATATTGCTACTTGTAAATCACAATCACATTTCAGCACTGAATGTCTGTGGCCCAATAATGCTTTATGTTAATTATTATCTTATTAACAGACTTAGCAGATATTACCAGATAACACTGTAAATGTACCAGATATATTAGCTAAAACACAGCTGTAATGACAGATGTAACAGCGCAAACTGAGAGAGCGTCAGAACTGAAGAGAAATGAACTCTTAACTACTGTATGAAGTTCTAGATAATGTTCTAGATAATGAATAAGGCGTGCAGTTGTAAGGGTGACAAACAAAAGCACTTTAAATCAGCAAACCATCTGACTGGCTAAAAAATTCAAGCTTTTTAAAATTTCCGCGATTGGTCCAAAAATTTGAGCAGTTTGACGGGTCAAACTTTCGAGGTTCAATCTGATTAATAGATTTTTTTATTATAATTTTTTTCATATTTATGGATAATTCAAGCCTGTTTTAATGTTCTTTTCACTCTGATATAATCTTAATAATACACTCAAGGTTTGTGCTAGAGCGTGAGACGTTAGCACTGGTGTACTGATCTTCGTCCTACGACCGCAGGACACCCAGTGCCAACGTCTTATACAGTAGCTCTCCTTCTACTGTATTATTGCTTCATTATATAACTACTGTGTATCAGGAAATTATCTGCATATCAAAAAAGCAAGAGAGGAAAATTTATTAAATGCTGTTTTCTTTTTTTTTTTTCTTTTTCAAAGCTAACAAATGTTTAGACTTTGTCACTTTCACAACACAAGCTGAATTAATTTCTAAAAAGCCCAATGGAAAATGCCACTGGATGTGAAGACTGAATGTATGATTATATGAGAGATGGATTACTTAATATTAAGAGAAAAGTAGTGATTATTTCTATTGGTTGGACTTATTTCAGTGCTGGGTGTACTGGTACTGTTGGATGTAACATTATGGAGCTCAGTAGATGCAGCTTCAGAAAACAGAAACAGAACACACAATATACAAAGTTTGCCAAAACAAATTACTAGTGGATTTAGTGAAAAGCTAATGAACAGATACAGTATGGTAAAATATTTACTAACATTGTTCATTACCCTTATGTAATGATCTGTATTGTGCTCCGTGGACAGATATCATGGATCGTTTTGTTAGTCATTTTGTTTCAGATTTGGTTACAATGAATTTCAAACCTTTCTCCTGAAGGGAATTTTTGCCTGGATTATTACAACCCACACACAGTTATGCTACTCACAGAGTCTGAGGATTACCATTTAGCTTTGTACTCACCGTAACATACTATTTAGTATTATAAACATTAACCAGATTGCTTCTTTTGGATAGACAACAAGGCAGAGCTGCTTTTAAAAGCTGACAAATCACTGTTAAAACCCAAAGCAGCATTAAACATAGTGTTCCCTCGTTTATGGGGGGGGGGGTTACGTTCCAGGACCACCCACGATAAACCAAAATCCACAAAGTAGGGACTCTATATTTATTTTTTATTAAGTATTTCTACACTATTTTAGCGGTAGAACTTGCAGAACGTTTGGGTAACATCGTAGGGCTTGAATGAATTCAG
>JAVSBV010175408.1:0-13560 GCA_033117975.1 Parotocinclus spilosoma | reverse complement strand
CCGTGGGGGATGCCTCATATACGACGTGGGGACCGCTGGGTCCATGAATGGCTGGGTCATTCTGTTACGATCAGTGGGGATATATTTATCCCGCATTCTGGGTCCGATCAAAAACACCACCACTGATCGTAACATGGTCCTGTCCATTTTATCATCTATGTGCTTACTATTGGCAATATTTTTCGCAGGTTCAAATTAAATTTTCATTGCTATGCCAATGGCACTCAGGTCTATTTAGTTTTAAACCATCTCTTTCTTTTCCTCCAAGTGACCTCACCCAATGGCTTACTGAACTTAACTTGTGGCTTTATTATTACTGTTTATTATTACTGGTTCTAAGGCTACTGTTGATTCTCTTTCCAAGTCTGTTATTTTCATAAATGACATTTCAATTTCACCTTCAGTCAATGTTCGCAGTCTTGGTGTTCTGTTTGACCCCCTGCTGTGCTTTGAACCACACATTAAATCTCTGACTAGATCTGCATTTTTCAATCTCCATAACATATCCCGTATCCGCCCCCTATTGTCCTACCCCTATTATCTCGGCTGGACTACTGTAATTCCCTTACGACTCTGTACTCACTTTACTTTTCCTCTTCTTCCATTCCTATCAGTGTGTAATATTTTCTTGTATATGTAAACTATATCCTGTAAAGCAACATTGGGTTCTGTAAAAGGTGCTATATAAGTGTAACCTATTATTATTATTATTACTACTGCTAAACTATGGTTAAAAGAAAGCTTGTAATTTAAGGACAAAAACTATGTTGCTATGTTGGTAAATTCAGCTGAAGCCAATTTGGCTAGAAAAGCTGCTGCAAAGCTTCTCGGTTTACACAAATAAAAGATGAGCAATGTGATGTCAAAATGAACATGCATTTTACTGATGTTTTATAAAGTGTTTGACAATCGGGAATCATGAACTAATATTGTATGAGGAATTAATAGTATTGTATACTTTATTAAAACCTGCATATTCATAGTAAAATTGCATATGCAGCAGTTAATGACATTTTGTAATTAATGTAATTTAATTGAATTTGTAATGCAATCAAGTTATACATTTCAATACTACTTTGAATACTAGAATTATGTTTAACTATACAATAACCATTATTACCTACAACTTACATTAAAACTTACCAGTAAAATCTTGGTTAAGTTTTATAAAGCTTTGGAGTAACAATCCATCTCTTAATTTCACAATACGAGTATGTTTAAAATCAGGAATATCATAATTATCTGCCCACACATTTTACCATAAGGCTTTACAAAGGCAACTTTTTAACTAACTGGTAAATTTTGCACCATAACATGCACTGGTACAACTGGTATCTGATCTAAAAAGCAGCAGCACATTTTGTCCTCCAACAACCAATTCTACTCATAGATGCTTGCATAATGTTCAACATCTGCATGTACCAGATCACCTACCCATTTACAGTCACAATGACCTGCAAATAAAAGCTCCATGGTGATGTCTTTTGGTAAAAAAAAACTAAACAAAAAAAACCTATTCATATAATTGGTATAAATTACTGAGACCCTTTAAGTATCTTGATATTGTAAGTATGAATTTAAAATGTTTTCGAAATTATGTGGCTCAACAGAGAACTCCTTTCTATAAAAAATGCACAACAAACAAACAAACTAGCAATGTAGGCCATAAAAGCAATATATGTATATATAATCATATTACATGGACCACATTTGTTACAGTAATTTGCTGCAAGATATTATTCTGATGCTCAGATTTCTTTTTTTAATAAATAAGTTTATTTTACTTTTATTAATGAAAGCAATACAGTACTAAGAAATTCAGCATGCAATTATGTTTCAGGCAGTTATTTAAATGATTAAAGGTGTGATATGATTAGATATTGTGTTTTGTTTGGGGGAGTCATGCGCATTACACGCAATTGTGTCATGAAAAAGAAACCAATACTTCTATGTTTTAGATCCAACTATGCTCTGGTTCAAGTATGGATGCCTCACACTTGTATGCTTACTCTGAACTAATGTGAAAATAATACATCTATAACTTACCCTGCAGGGCAATGCTGCTCATCTATGGCATCCACTGCGCTCTCCACAGAGTTGAGAAGGGACTGAATTTGACTGGATGATTCCTTCAACAAGAAACGAGTCACAAACTGCTCAATATTAGTTCCCCTTTCGTATACCTGTTAAGAAATAGAGGGACAAATTAAGTAAGACGGGAAAAGCACAGATTCAAAATCAGCAACTTCCAGTATGTTATGCATGAATATCTAATGATAATCTAAACCTCTCAGCAAGCTCATTAGCATATCGAATTCCAGCGAAAGGCTTTTGAGAAAAAGCTATATTTCGGATTCTTAATCTTGAGTTTGTCACAGGGTAAAACCAGCATTATGAACAGGCTACTAAGTATGGTAATAAAGCAAAATAAAAAGCAAAAAAAGCATGTTGCCTTGTCACAAATTCGTATTGCTTGTTAGAATATTTAGAATTCAAGCATTAGATTTAGAAAGGTCATGTACCTTTGATTTTACGGAAGAACAAAAAGAAAAAAAAAGCTTTCTGTACTACGTGCCTTGAGTGACATAGGTGAGGGTGCCCTAACTTTCTTTCAGCTATTACAGTAAAAAAACATAATGGAGTCTTCTATTAATAATTGAGTGCTTCTATTTAACCATCACAGAACATCAGAAGAACACTGTTACATAAATCTCAATTTGTTATCAATGTTGAACAACTAACAAGTAGACAGAAACAGAGAACATGGCACAGAATAATCACAGACCCACATACACTCACTGAGTGTATGAGAACACTAAAATCATACAATAAAAATTCTGAATCATTTTTTGAAAAGTGATTTATTTATACCTCCAACTTTGTAGGATCTCTAATAGCATGTTTAAGCATTTTCCAACCTCAATATTAAAAACAATCATTCCCCAGTCAAGATATCACATTTCACTCTGGCCTATCTGATGCAGACAGCAAACCAGCTGACATTGGAAAAAGTGTCAGCATGTATCACCCACACTTTCTATAAAAATAGGTAGTGTTTATGATTGGTGGAATGCTGAATGCTCTACAAAAATCTATGGACAAACAACCTGGCACTGACCTCTCTGGTATGCAATGTGAATTATTGTGCAATGTAATGCAGACTCATGCTGACTGTGTATTATAAAAAAATCACAACCAAAGTAATAAAGAAGAAATAGATGACCTGTATCTGGACAACCTGGCTGTACAGCAAGTGGTGTGTGTGTGTGGGTGAGAAATAGGGTCTGTATGATTAATGCTAGCAATATGTTAGGTTCTGCACTGCCATTTGCTTCTATTGAAGGTTTCAATATATATAACCGAGCAGTATAGCATAGACAGATGCTTATGCCAGTACAGATTTTTATTGTCAATAAAAATTATGAAATAAATAAAAAAACATATGAAATGCTCATAATTGTAATTCATTATACCATATCAACATCTGACAAAAGGTTCTAAATAAACTCAACTCAGAGTCAACAAACTTTGTAAAAACTCAAAACTTTAGGCCATGAGTGTACAGTCTGTCCCCTATGCATGTATAACACACTCTATATATGATGTTTATAAAATTAAGCACAATTCTTCCTCTTTGGGAACTTTCCAGGCCCTGCATTTGGGTCCATGCAACTATAGGGTACTAGAAGGAATAACAGATAATACAGGAATACAGAACACAGAAAACATATGACTTTTGTTTGTTGCAGTATTATAAGAAACTCAAATTTTGTTTCTGGGTCAAAATGGCATAGATTATTTTAGGACAAGGTGAAGTAGTTGTTGTATTCAACAGCATGCTGCTGCATAACTGCATACCTGTAGTGAGCATATTATCTTACTGAGCCACTTGCCTTATACAGTATATTGTACAATGTCTAAGTTTAGACATGGTAAGAGTTTGCACACTAAATTGTCAGATTATCTATCAAAACAATGTTTATAAAGAAAAGTGGTGCCTTGGTGGTTAAGTTACCAGACTGTCAAACATAGCAAACTTCCACCTCTAAAAAGCTACCATGTTGGTAACAGTTTTAGATGTGCTGGATAAATGTATATGGATAAATATGGAAGGTCTAGCTTTAGGTTAGTCCTCTCCTGCTAACATTTTTAAAGTTTGCTGAGATGGCATTTCTGTTGAGGCGAGTAGGCTTTTAATGCACCCTGGGCTTTGGGTAACGCTTAAATGCTCAGCAATTTGAGTGGAAGTCCTGTATTTGCATCCTCGAGTAAATATAATTACTCTGTGGGGTGTATTAAATGTTTCCCTTCATAATGCAAAAATCTGCAGGTGCTGATTTGACACAGGTGCTAGAAAAATGCAGCTTAGGCCTGACTCCAAAGCTGTCATGACAGGAAAACCCAGCCATAATCAAATAATTACAACGTCTTTACAAAATAGCCTGTTGCTGTGGCTTATATATAATATGTGGTTTGTATGAGTTCTGCAAATGCCTCTTCAAAGCAATTTCTACATATCACCCAATGGTGTTGCTAAGAAACATATTGACTCCTGTTGCTAGGATACAATTAATTGGTTCTTGTCTGAGCAGCATATAAGAACCAACAGGGATTCTTGCTTAATATGGATTAAACACTTATGCTATGCCTGCATATCTAAATAAACAACTTTACCAGTATACTGCGGATAGTTAAATATAGCTGTGAATATACACACTGAACTTGGAAATGATCAGATCCAGTAATAAGATACACTTACATATTGATTTAGGTACTTAAAAAGGGTGACTCACATTTCTAACTTGGTAATAATTTTCAGGTCATAATTATACTAGAATTAAAAAGTTTCCATGAAGTAAACATGTTTGATCGAAACTGACTTAGGGCATATTTAAGTAGGAAAAGACAAGGTTTATAAAAATCCCCTCCCCATTATTTGTGAAACTTGTACAAAGCACACACTTTATTTAACGGGTGTCTAACTGGCTTTAAATAACAGAGTATAAGATAATTCTGGATCTTAACTAAACTTAAGACTTTAATAAAGCACTATTTGTGCAGCAATAAAACTAATGTAGGGTCTTCTCTTAGCAATCGATTCTCTATTGTTTTATTTTTCCTGCATTTATTTTAAACACAGACATGACAAATTGACAGATTTTAGACAGATTTCAGAGAGATTCCATAAAACTGTGTATTAACACATAGTATTTTGTCTTTACATACTCATATTGAATACCTTGGCTATCTTATAGGTTGTAAAGTGGTAAAATTGTAGCAAACTACAGACAACCCTTAACTGAGTTGTTTACAATAGAGAGACATATACACAGAAAGTGAACTTGCAGTCTAGTCCAGTCAGATAAAGCCTCAGAAACCTTCAATCCTAATTGTATTATACAGCCTGAAAGCAGGAGTCATGGCATAATGCGATTATTTATCAAGAGATAAATCCATTCTCAAGCAGGAATTAGGGCTGTTGAGTATGTACAAAGCTGAGAAAAACATCTAAAACAAGAAGAAAATGAAGGTCAGAAAACATGAGTATTGGTTATTTATTGTTTGTGAGGTTTCTTATGCTGTATCTACAGTATGCTGTGTATATGCGTTTGAAGTGAATTAGCACGTGCTAGAGGTCAGTCTTACAACACTGTCATTTCAGAGTGATTTTTCAGTTTTACAAGATGTCCTCTGGAGTCATTTAATACATTTAATACACCCTGCACATTTATTCAGGTTTTTTAAAATCTCTTTTATCCACCCTTATTACTCTTTGTTGTGTTCAGGATGCATTATTATATTGGCCTTATATCGGAGACGAGTCCCTAGTATCAATGCAATAAGCAATATTGTACAATACATCAAATGTTTTTACTTATTAATCTTTCAAATTCCAACACAAGTCCTACTTTCCATGGTATTCAATGGCAAAGAACACTATTCACACCAAACTAAAAAAGCACTTCATTGTATTTTCTATTGTAAACAATCTTTTCACATGTCTCTGTCCTGGTCTGACCAGCACCATCTGTACATAAACCCAGAACAGTAGCAGTTAGTTAAGTTTCATGAGAACAGATGGGGAAATGAAAAAAAAAATCTCTATAGTCAAAATTATGTTCTTTGTGCAAATCAGTGAACCTACAGGTTTAATGAAGACAACCCCCACCACCATGTGACAGGGAAGGCCCTATGAACAGCACAAGCAAACAAATTCTCAACTTGCTATTTAATGTAAGCTATTACTGTCGTTATGATTATACTGAATTAATATTTGTACTATATGATATATTGATATCATGTTTGTATCAGTTTTAGTGCTGGATATTTAATATACTTGCAGAAATATATATTCACGTGCATTGATTAGCCTGCTGAATAAAACTATTTAAATACTTTGAAATACTACAGCATTTACAAGTCTTTAACAAAGAGTGTGGCTCCCAGCATGTAGCACAAGCTTGGCATGCCAGGTTTATGCTTCTTATTTTATTCTAAGTTGCATTATATATATATATTTTACTTACAAGTCTTATTATTACTACATTATTATTACATTTTAATGCCTACAAACAAGCTTTTGTTTATAGCTTTTGATAATAATACTTGTAGATAGAGGCTGCCATGAACCTAAAACATAGTCAGCTTAGTATAGCTCACTCTTTCCAGCCAGTTATTTTAAGCCAGAACTGTTCTCAGCTCATGTAAGTGCTATTCCAGTGCTTAAATGCCGGTTCAAATAAGGTTCATTATAAGAAAAGTTTCTGGTTCTTAATTTCAAAGCTATATATTTCTCAGAAATCAGATGAATCTTCATAGCAAACAATGGAGTTGGAGGAGCTCCTGAGTGAGATGAATCAACCGAACAAAAGCAGTACCACCAGGATTGTCAAAGAAAAACAGATACTTGTTAGTAGTAATGCACAGGGTATTATGTCTGCCTGGGTTTTGCAGATAGCTCTATAAAGTCCAGCTGCCAATAGAGGCTGGATGATGGCCGGTACGGCATGGCCGGGCACAAGATGAAACAGGCACACAAGCAATGATAGTCTGGTGCCAATAACTGACAGCGGTGCAAAGTGTAATGTCATACCACCCAATATTTATCAGTTGCAGCAATGAATGTGACAACCAACTTGGACCCATGTTTACAATATTATAACAGCACGTGCACAGTAGTGTATTATATTTCTCAGCTACACAAAAAGATTTAGATAAGACACATTGTCACTTAAATACTGTTTAATCTTGGTTTGTATTTATTTATAATTTAATAATAATAATATATATATAATTTATATATAATTTTATAAATGTTGTGCATTTATTGTATGTTGTACTGAGTACACTGTTGCATGACTGCAATTACGGTTATTGTCTGTTAAGTGGTGTGCAACATGACTGCAATGTATGTTGCTCCACAGTGTTAGGGTTTGCACCATGCCCGTTCCTATTTCCAACTCCGTTTCCGACTCGCGGCTCAAACACTGTTTCCAACTCTCCGACTTTCCATTAGGACTTTATGACCTTGAGGACGTTTAAACCTCCCTACACCTACCACCTCTGTGACCTGGACTAGTTTTCGCCCCCCCCCCCCCCTTTCTTTCCTTCGTTTGGTTCATGGCAGTTCTGGTTTTTCGCAGTTCTGGTATCTTCTGCTCTCACTCCCACAGGACTCCCACACCTAGGCACCTCCTGCTTGTCCCAAAGGGAGTGGGGATACCTATGGGCGGACTTCCAGGACCAACCTCATTTCTGCATTCCCGTGGCCAGGTTGGCGCTCCTAACAGCCGTGAGGTCCTTGTACCAGGCTAAGGTCCCAGGATCCAGGACGGGTATTGGACTCTCTACTCACGTGGTTGTCAAAGTGGGTTTTCTTTTGCTTTTTTGTTTATTGTTATTTTTTCTGCCTGACCAGCCCTTGTGTTATTTAATAAATGTTCCTTTGTTTTCTAAGTTCGTAGTTTGTCTGTAGATGTTGCATCTTGGGCTCCGACCAAGTTCTCGCTGGGATCCTGGGGATCCTGGGGCTCCAGCGAGTCCAGGGATTGTCTCGCGATATCCCCCACGTAACACACGGGGGCATTTAGTTCTAATGATTACCTGTTAATTAAATTAACATGACACATAGGTTGAAACCTTGAACAAAACACTTTTAGACATGGAAAGTATCCAGTCTTTAGCATAATATATTTTTTCAATTTAATCTACTGAAGTTTTAAAATGTATGTATTACAATTTGCAGAAATATGTTAGGTGGTCAAATCCTATCCGAACTACAGTTATCATACATGTCTTATGAAAGAACAAAATTTTATTTATTCATAGTGTAATTATGAAGCAACATTTTTTTTCTATTGTTGCAGTTTGGGCTTGTAGAAATAGCTGTTGACAAATAATAAAGCTCCCTCTTTATACATAATGGATACTGAACTAACTTTATCTGAACATTTGCTTGTTTCTGAAGAGAAGATAATCATGACAAATGACATCATATATGAATCATGTTGCTGGCAAGCTGATCAACAGAACATGATTTCACTAAGCTGAGTGTGTACATGGCAAACACTGCAGTCACATCTTATGTTGTGGTACTATTGGACAGAGGAGAAAACGTATTACTCCTACTTAAAATTAATGTTAACATGTTAAGTCGCATAATTTATCAGTTGTAATTTAAAATTAACAGAAATATTACCTTAAACTCTGATTACAAAATAGTGTTCATGTTGGGAGGCATAATGAAAAACATCAGGTGGCTGACTCACTTCTGGGTTTGGTTGGAGAAAACAGGACCCAGTGGCTGTATAGGAATTCGTACATGGCCACATATGAATCGATTAAAAAGGTGAAAAAATTTGATTTCTCTCACAGCAGTTACCAAAATGTAATTAAATTTAAAAGTGATTACTTTGGCGTGAAAAAAAAGCTTTACTCAGCTCTCAAACTGTTTGAGGTAACTGAATACAATTTCTCTATACAAAACAATAATGAAACAAGTATTGTGGAAGTACACAATACAACCGTCCTTGCTGTCTTCCTGCCCTCATATTACTTACAGCCAAAACATCCTCCCACTAACTGTTAAAAAATAAACTCACAAACTCACACCCTTGTAGAACAATTACTCCAAAGGATACATATCACAAATAACATCCATGGATACAGAGCTATAATCAGAAACACAATCTTTAACCATAAATAATCTCCACTGACACACAACCTTTAACCATAAATACTCCCACTGACAATTCCTTTAATAATACCTTCATATACATATACACTTAACCCTAAATGCATCTTATATACGCCATTATATATAGTGTTGTCTATACTTGGCCTGAGCACACAAGACCTAAGACATAAGATCTAATTGCCTCCACCCACTGATAGCATCATACTCAAATGCCCCTTAAATCGAAATAACCATACAAACCCCTGGCAGTCAATATTACAATAACTATAATACTGTAATAACTTTAAATATGCCCTCACAGACATACAGTGAGGAAAATAAGTATTAGATACACTGCTGATTTTGCAAGTTTTTTCACCTAGAAAGAATGGAGAATAGAAAAACAAAGAATTTTATCTTAGGTACACTTTCACTGTAAAATGTCATATAAAAAATCACATTGCATGATGTTTGATGTTTGTATGAAGTATGATGTTCCAACCCCTATGTTTCACGGTTGGGACAGTATTCGTGGGGAGGTACTCATCCTTCTTCTTCCTGTAACATGGTGAGTGGAGTTCATACCAAAAATCTATTTTGGTCTCATCTGACCACATGACCTTTTCCCATGCCTTCTCTGGGTCATCCAGAGGGTCATTGAAAAACTTAAAACTGGCATGGACATTTGCTGGGGTGAGCAGGGGCACCTTGTGCACCCTGCAGGATTTTAATTCATTTCACCTTCCTTAGGATCATGTGTTTCTTCCATTTTATAATAATTGTACCAATAGTTGTTGACTTCTCATCAAGCTGTTGCCTATTGTCCTGTAGCCCATCCCAGCCTTGTGCAGGTCTGCAGTTTTGTCCCTGGTGTCCTTAGACAGCTCTGTGTGTGTGGACAAGTGTCTTTTATGTAAGATAAAACAGGCGCAATTAATACATGTAATGAGTACAGAATATAAGGGATTCTAAAAGAAAAACTAACAGGTCTGTGAGAGCTAGCATTCAAATACTTATTTTATGCAATACAATGCAAATTAATTATTTAAAAATTATACAATGCGATTTTCTGGATTTTTCAGAAATACTTATTTTTCACACTGTATATCCCACAACCTTAAATTCTCCACACAGCCAAATGCTACTTACAACCCTAAAGACCATAACTGCTGAATGTACCTCAAATTTTTTCAGCTGACAACCCAACATTAAAGTTTAAGTTTACTTACGTTTACTTAATTTACTTTATACTAAATTTACCTTAACGCTTCTTAACGTTCTTGTTAGCCTTGTTAAAGTTTACAACCAATCTGTAATAAACCACACTATTCAAAATGTGTTGACTGTCACAGTTACTGAGCATTTTCATATGGTTACCATTACTATTTTCTGTCTTCTCAGATTCATTATTGGATTAACTGTTGTGTGCTTGAGTCACTTAGCTTTGCATATTGGAACATGCATCGTCCTGGCTTTGTGTTTGTAATTTGTCTGTGTTTATCTAATAAACTGCACTGCAAATTGATCCAAACTGTGTCATTATCTTTGGAAGAAGTTGTGTGTCTTGGTAAATGTCTCATATGAGGGGGCAGAGATATACGCACTGTCAACAAAAGTAACAGTGATGATGACATCTTACAGGAAAGCCAGTTTTTTTGTCAGTACTTGGGCTTAGTTTTACATAGATTAAAACTAATCAATGATAAAGATCAAACTGACACAAATGTGTACACATAGCAGGCTGTTTTTTATTATTGAGTAAAGATAGATGGCTAATAACTGAAAATATAGAAATGCTAAAATGTTGTACAGCCACACAATGTACAGCTGTTTAAAGCAGTTAAGAACAATGCTCTACTCTAGTATAGTGTTTTATTGGATGCAGTGTTCCACGGATGCATGGTTTTACAACTCCAAATTTAAAAAGTTGGGACAGTATGGAAAAAATATAATTTCTTGGTAAACAACCATTCCTGCATTTCAGCCTGCAACACCTAAAAAAATTCATTCTTTTTGTAATCATGATTTGGTGTTTTAGGACCAAATACAGGCAGATGACTTCCAGTAAATTTTAGCAAATTTGTAAGAAAATTACTGAAATGTAATAACATTGCTCTTAAAATGATTGAAAGGTTTTGTATATTTCTTCCAGTGCATGATTTAAAACTTTTAATCCGTGAGACAGCATTGCATCAAAAACCATTATTCATCAACACCTGAATTGCTAAATAGTACAATACAAAGTTACTGTCCAAGAGTGCTGTCAACTTCTCTGTGCTCTGAGGTATCTAGGATGGACACGCTCCAGACCACCCTGACTTTTACCAGCAAAAAGTTTAAAAGTCAGGCTCTGCTGAAGTATGGTGATGTGCTAGTGCCCTTGACAAAGATATTTTACACTTCTGTGATGGTGTCATTAATGCAGAAAAGTATACAAACAAACAAGCAACTTTCAAGATGACATAGTTTTCATGGACGTCCATGCACACTGCTCACAAAAATTAGGAAATATTTCAAAATGAACTATTCCTTAATAAAATATCCACTAATTTTGTGAGTAGTATATTTTTTAACAAGCCAAAACAGAAAAGGTTAAAATATGCAAATATCTTCCAGTCGTATTTGAGGGGAAAAAAAAGTTTAAGTAATTTTCTCAGAAAGTTAAACTTTGTCAAACTGGAAATTCTTTGTCTTATCTTTAAGAGTTTCTGTCTTATCTTCATAGAGTTTACACATCATTATTTTGTGTACCTTATTACTATTAATCCAAATTTTTTTGGAATATGTTGCAGGCTACAAATGCAAGAATTTATACTTATTAAAAGAAATTAAGTTGATCAGACAAAACATAAAGTATATTAGGTTCATATTTGTGTAATTATATAAAAGTCTAAACTGTAAGAGACACGGTTTTGGTCATTTGCAGTTATTGTCGCTGTTTTTGTGAAAGTGCTGCCAGCGGTATGCAGGCCTTATTGTCAGATATCACAACTTTTGATCTTGTGTCTGAATGGAAGCAAATCCCATTTAAAAGCCTTTAAAAGACTAAATATAGCTGCTTCAATATAAATGATTCTGCAAGGAGATGTTCCACATGCATGACTGTAAAAATGAGGTTTCCACATATTTTTGGCCATATATTACAACAGATGGGCCTGAATAGTCAGAAATAGTACAGTTGTTAATTGAATTCTATGCAGATGGAGCTAGGCATTATGCTATGTTACAACACACAATATGTTGTGTTATGGCAACAATACGTTATTAAAGCAATTAAAGAAAATGTTTAATGTAGGATGTTTAATCAGATACTAGTCGAACTCATTTGATTCAGAATTCCAGGTTCACCATATAAATATTAATGAGCAGAGGGAAACTGGAGGAAATCACCAGAGTAAAGGGGGGAGGGAGAGTACTGCATCTGGTTACTATCTCTTTGGCTAAATCCCAGAGCAGTAAATATTCACTGTTATATACATAATACAGAACATATTTACTTTAAGTAACTGCAAAATGTAAAAAGGTACATTTGGTAGGTCATATGCACAGCAAATCATTATGATTAAATAATGGTACACAACAAAAGATCTCAGGTAAAGTAGCAATTAAAGCCTAACTGCACCGATTCAGTTTCGCAAATGTGTTCAGCTTGGATGCAGCCAGTGAAGAAAAACACTTTAACATAGAAATATATGTACAGGGGCCAGTCTTATGGACTTGCATTTTATTTTTAAACTTGTATTTATTTTTAAATAAATACTTGTGTCAATAATTATTATGTCAACTCTTTTTCAGAAAATCACAGCATGAAATGGATTATGCACACATTTAATACAATGCTTATGTATGATAAAGGTAAGGAAAGGTTTTTAATCCGATTAGATTAATCAATAGTAATCGGTATATACACTCATTACAGCATCCAGATACAAATATCAGCAAACCTCAGCAGAGTCCACTTCTGGGTAGTATACTTCTTGGTGAGAGATTGTTGACTGCTAGACAAGCCTCTATGACACATTTGCCCACAGGCAGGACTAAAGTCCAATGATGTGCCCATATCAAAGTCTGGAAACTGGGCAAAAATGTCTTTAAGTGTGTCGTATAGGAATGTCTAGCAGTCAACAAACTTTCACAAAGAAATACGCTACCAAAAAGTAGCTTCTGAGAACCTTTTTATAGACAGTGATGGAAGTTTACCCTACCTATGAGCTTTTGTGGATAGACCCAGTTTCTAATCAGACCACACCTTTAATCATTTACATATACAGTCGAATCCGGTTAGTGGGACCACATCGGGACGCGATCGTTTTGGTCCTAATAACCGGCTGGTCAGATTAAACGAACATGCCCTATGTTACAAGACGGGACGTGCTATGTAACAT
>JAVSBV010175397.1:0-13562 GCA_033117975.1 Parotocinclus spilosoma | reverse complement strand
AATTTTCATGATAAAGGGCTTTTGTTGTTTGTGTGTGTGTGTGTGTGTGTGTGTGTGTGTGTGTGTGTGTGTATGTGTGTGTGTGTGTGTGTGTGTGTGTGCGCGTGCGAGCGAGCGTGTGCATGTGCATGTGCTCATGTTTTATTAGAGAATAACTTAAGCCATTCATACACATTTATATGTACTGGTTATTATGTGTCAGTCGTGCAGTATACAAAATACTGTCTAATTTCAGTTTCAGCCCAATGATGAGGAGTAATGGCTATTTAGTAGGTGCGTGTGTATGTTTGTCACAGGTTATTGAAGGCAGGGTTAGTTACAGGCGTTGCATGACAGACATGGCAATACACACCATAAAGGTAATGCCATAAAATTTTGTAATACATGCAATGCAGTGTAATATGTATAATGCTTTGCTTTACAATTTGTATGCTTAATGCGCTTCCATGTGGGAATCTAATCTAATCCACTTTAAACTCAATACACAAGCACCTACAGTAATATCACTTCCAATTATATGTAATTAGTACAACCTTCAGGGCTTTAGACTGCAAACAAAATTGTTGCAAATGCAACAGACTTTTGAAAATGTGCAAGTTAGAATTCCGTGCGGTCGCATTTTTTGGAGGGCACTATATTCCGTTTGTTTTGTACCTCGCTTGAGCAAGACGAAACTTTGATCAGAGTGCCCCAGCGCTCTAACCATGTATTCATTGGGTCTGTCTCAATAATTAGTAAGCGCCCTTTCTACCTCCTTTCCATCTGGGGTAAGTAACTGATTGCATCACAAATTGCTCACCAATGCATGTGTGTATACATACACATTAACCACTAGTTCAAATGCTAAGAAGTTTTATGGGTTTGGATTAAAAAAAAAACATATTTGACATTATAGTGCAATTTCGATCTTTCCTGAAGTCTTCACTTTGGAGAAACTTGCCAACACAACAAAAAACAACAATTTATTATGGGATGTGTAAAGAGTAATAGATAAAATGTGTACAGGAGCTAATATGAGGACCAACATGAGGGAAATGTAAGTTGTTGTGTTTGATATCTGTGCTCTAGCACATTTAGCTAGTTACTGGACACAAATAAATCAAAACTATGATCAGAATTTATAGAATATGTACATTCACATATGCAGATTTAACACAACGCACCACAGCAGGGTGCAAGGTAATTCAATCATTCTGTTTTATTTTTTATTACACATAATCCTGCAATTAAATGTTATACACACGTTGGTCCAAACTTTAAAACTAAAAATACATTTTAATTATTACAAATTAACATTTATTATGTTTAGGTTTAAACAATTGTGTGTGTTCTTTCCCTAGTAAGAATGGCTCAGAAATTGTTCCCTCAATCTACTTTTGTTATACATTCAAACTACAAGTGATCTGTGCAATGGGCAAAGTTGGATACCACCCAATTAATTGTCTTATGCTGCCTTGAAAAAAGAAACATTAGTTTTGTTGTCTTGTCCCTGGCTTTAATGAAGAAAAATATCTTTCATGCCTAATCTGAAAAAAAAAAAAAAAAAAAAAAAATCTGTAACACTAGTGCTCCATGTTTTAAAGGCTTTTCGTAGATCCCTGCCATGTTTGCGGTACAACAACACATTAATCAACATGGCCATTGCAAGGCCATTGATTAATCTAAAAATTGGTAGGTCCAAATCAGAAGTCGGTGCTACCAACTGAGAAAGTAGCACCAGCATATCCAGTGGCAAAAATCACCCAATGTGATGTTAACACAAACCCATACACCAATGCCCAGGAGCCACAACAAATACTAGAAATATGTCATATTAAATTACAGTTTTTAAATTACAGTAAGAAGTAGTGCACAGGTAAATTATATTTTTTGATTTTTAAGAATTCATGTGTGTCCTTTAGAATTGTCAGAAGTCTAAAAATTTGCATTATCAATTTTGATATGAAAGAAACAGTGAGAAACTGTGTCCCCAAACTGCAAGTGGATCAATTAAATTAAAAAAATGTGTTTATCATAAAAAATAATCTTAAAGGTCCTGTCAGTGTATATCAAATTTAAATGAAGGGTATCAACTGGTAGAGCGACATGAATATTACTAAAAGGGATAGAGGGACATTATACAGCATAGCTGCTACACCCATACAATGAAGCCCAGGTTTTACTGGTCTGATATGCGAAGGAGGAGGTACAACATGAGTCATATAAGTGAAATTTGCACTGCTTCCATTACTTCAGGTTTACACAGCACTCCTACTCCTACAGTGCTTAGAATTGTTTGGTACGAAAGTGGCTACAGTGAGGACCAAATGTCCCCCCAAATGTAGATAAATATGAGAATATTCTGATCACTTTGCTGATTATCATGTCACCACAAGAATTTGTTTAGTTTTTTTCTTTTGTTTTTAGTTGAAGCTAAACCATCTGCTTTAGGTTTAGAGTCAGTAATAGAATGTGTATTTGTGTCTATGTGTGTGTTTGTGAGCAATAGAGAGACAAAGAGAAAGTATGACACTTTAGAGTAAAGGCTAGGATTGTGGGAACGATGGACTTGCCAAGTCAGGTCTTACCAGGGGCTGCATTGATTACTCCGTAGAAGGCTAATCAATTCCACTTAAGACACATATGCACTCAGACGCACAAATTCCACTTAAAACACACACACACAAGGTTGTTTTTCTGTTATTCTGGCAGGGGTTGTGGGCACAGAGATGCAAGCAGCTAACACTGTCACCTCACAGTTGCAGAGGTCAGGGTGTCAGACCCTGAATTCCACCTGTGTGGAGTTTGCATGTTCTCCCCTTTTTCATGTTAGTGTACCCCAGTTTAATGGATGGTACACCCACATTACAGACACCCAGTATGAATGTGCGTGTTTCTTGCTACTATCAATTTTGTTTCTATCTTGATTCTGATACTGATGTAATTTTAAATACACAAATGAATGAAATATCATTTTAGTCACTTTCCGTTGACATAGTACTACTGTAGCTAATTAATACTACATCTACACCTAAAAATAATCTAATTACCTTGTGACAGCAAGCAAAATGTCCCTAGGTAAAATGTCATGTAGTCTAATTCTTTATGATATGTCATGATAAACTTGCCCCTCTGCCACTCCTGTTACAAATTGAACAAATCTCTCTCTCTCTCTCTCTCTCTCTCTCTCTCTTTCTTTCTCTCTCTCTTTCTCTCTCTCTCTCTCTTTATCTATCCTGTTTGATCTCATCTCTACTTCTGTTTTAAATAGGAAATATATGCACAAACAGCACCATTTTCTTGTTACCTACAATTATGCACATGCACCAAACCAAAGAAAACCATGACTAAAAGAAAACAAGAGATAGTAAAAGACACAGATAACAAGAGAGAGAGAGAGAGAGAGAGAGAGAGAGGAAGAAAGAGAGTAAAAGCCATTAGCTTTGATTTTTTCCTACATGTTTTATTCTTAATTGTATATCTCTGTGATTGAACATTTTGGCATTTATACTAATGATTTTTTGTCATGATATGTACACAACGTCCATTCTTTGAGCATTGCTGTTTGTCAGAAGTCTTGTTCTTACACAGTATATAAGATGGATCAGAGATAAATGCTTCCATGGCGCAGATAAGGACATTAGTACATGACTTATTGTTTTGTTCAGATAAACTCAAGCCATGGAGCTGTAGTATAAATCTTGATTTTACAGTTTTATCTGGCATATAGCCATGTTTGAAAAAATTACAGGACATACAGTCACAAGACACAGGACACTCTATTATGTCTGAAACAAAAGAAAAATTGACATATCTGAACATCCCAGCAAGTAATGGGTGAGGGGCCGATCTTATAAGGTAGGTCCCAAACATGGCCACTACCATACTGGATCAAGGGCAAGATTTTCCAATGGGGAGGTGGTCATGTAGCCTATCAAAGTAAACCAGAATTGTATTAGGAAACGATTTACACAATCAGGTGTATAATATCTGTTGTTTTTCAAAAGTACAAAGTTTTTGCTATTCGTCGCAGAGAACTGAAGATGGAATTGACAATTTTGATGTAGACAGCTGCCGAATCAACAGCCAGAAAGACCACAAATTTCATACAGCACTGTTGACAAGTCGTGAAGTGGTAGTCGGCAGAATGTCACAAGTGTATATATATATATATATATATATATACATACACACACACATACAAAAAGGGTGAGTCAAAAGTCACAGGACAAATGGTGTATATGCTTGTGAAGAAGTGTGAATTAACGGCCAAACTGAAGCTCCAGCAGCTTACTGATTTGCTATGTTTGGATTCATTAATCCTCATTATGTTTCTAAGCTCCTTGGTAATTAGCTTGGAACAGGGCATGATGCATGTGAACAGATCTTTCTTTAGAAGAACGGACTCTAGTTAGAATTTAGTTTGTGTTTTAGAGGTGTTTTACCTCTACAACCCTCCAGCAACCAACATTTTTTAACAAAGTCATTACACCTCAACCTGAATAATTAATCACTCCTACTACATCATTTACTTTCTCTCTCTGATTCTTCGACTTCTGATCACAAGTACCGGTCTCCCATCTGATAATTACTTAATTGGACTTTTAAACACCAGTCTTCCATTCATTCACTGCAAAATGTTTTACGTATTATGAAGCAGTTTATTGTCCGAAATTCTCGACTGTCGCCACAGAATACAGGTGGAATGAGGCTGCCTTCATCACCCTGCTCTGGCATGGTATATGTGAGGATCTCCTGAAAGAACTTGTACACCAAAATGTGACCACATTAAAACGCCAATTACAGTCCCAGTACCTGATCTGCCTCATGAATACACCCCAATGTAAATTGATGCCACAAAGGAAAAGGAATCTGAGCAACAGTACTACTAATAATACAGGTAAACACCAGGTATCTGCCAGTCCACTTCGACCCATGCAATTGCATACTGCTGTTCAGACTATTTAAATCCTAGTCCTGTTCAACTCAAGTGTCTGGAAAAACGTCCTTGATGTCGGCCTGGCTAGGAAGTGTCACCTTTTCATAGAACTGCTGCCTTATCCCCTTCATGTGACAGCAGTGGACGGACATCCAGTGGGTTGAGACAACCACCAAACCCTAACATTGGATGACTCCGGCAGTGCCCTGCACTTACTCAGCCTATGCTTCCCTTAGCTCCGCCAACATAATCTAGTCATTTCCTGGAAACCAATGAGATTATTTTCTGGTCTCTCTACCATTTTACATATTGCTGGTCACTGTCTTTAGTTACATATGCTTTTCAGTCTTCCAAACATTTGTGAATGATTTTCTCTGGAACACACCAGACTTGTGTTGCTGCACACATTGACAATATTTTAATATACTCACCCTCATTAAAAACTCCTATAACCCCCAGGCTCTTCTAGAACACAAAATATTCATAAAGGCAGAGAATTGTGAGTTCCAGGCGATCATCTTCCTGAAGGACGTCATTTACATTTCTGGGGTCACCGTGGACAACAGTAAGGTACAGGCACTCATTCTAGAAAAATGGTTTCATTGGCCACATAACCATTTTTGGTCTAACCACCACAACTTGGAATTTCTTAGATCTGGGAAGAGAATGAAATGTTTGTCTTCTTCCAGTTCCATATCACCACCCCGTACTTCCCTGGCTCCAAAAATTGTGAAGCTGATGCTCTGTCTCACATACACTCTACTGAGAATGCCAAAGTCTGTCTTGCCAGCTTCTTGCTTTCCTATGCCATCCATTGGGACTTTGCTCTGGACCTGGATACCACCCTCCAGCAAACTTCTATTCCAGCTCAGTGGCCTGCCAACCAAAAGTTTTGCCTTCCACTGCTTCACAGCCATTAAAGTAAAACTCTACAGCTTCTTGCTCATAAGTACTGGTGGGAGACCACAGCTGCAGATAATCATAAATATGCCACTTCTTATTACATTTGTACTCAGTCTAATGTTCTTTGAACACTTCCTGCAGGAAAGATCCACCCTCTGTTGTCCCTGGTCACACATTGTCATTGATTTAATTATTGACCTGTCCAGGCATCTGCATTTCCTTACATTTATGTAATTTAGCAGATGCCCTTATCCATAGAGACTTAGAAATTGGGCGTTGCTCAATGACCCAACAGTGGCAGCTTGGCAGAGGTGGGATTTGAGCCCTGGAACTTCTGGTCCATACTCCAGTAACATAACTGCTTAGCACCAAAGTTCCACATTACCTTGATCTCTAATGCCATGACCATGTCTTGGATGTCATGTCCCGACTGCACTTTCCAGCCAATTCACCTGTCTTCTGATCATGTGCACCAGCATTTTCTGAGCATTTCTTGTCTACTCCAGCTACTGACCCTTGAGTAAAGACCCAGCTTTGTTTTTTTGCCTTGTGTATAGGATTCTCTTCCTACCATATTTACTGTCTTGTTTATGCCCCTGGAGTGTTTATTTTTACTTTGTTGCTGTCCATCTTTTAGTATCTCTGCCTAGTGTGTTGTCAAAAATACATTTGCATCCGATTCTTGCATCTGTCTCCAAACATAAAAGTACAATTGTTGCACACCAGGTTTCTGTGAGGACCCCAGACTATGTATGCAGAAAAAAGCAGCAATCAAACAATCATTACATTATACAAATTACTACAATCGGGAGATGTTACTTCTATATCAATGATGTTTGGAAGTACATTTGTAAATGTGTTGGGGTGACATTAAGGTCATGCTGATATCTGGCAGGATTCAAAGCTTAACTTTTTTTGATTATACTATATCTGAGTATGCAGTAGGTTCAGGAGCATGACCTGTCAACATCACTATCAGATGTAGACTATGTTAATAGGATATATCAGATCCTCTTTAAAAAAAATAAAATAAATAAAGTAAAAATACATTAAATAAAAGAGTATTGCACTGCACTTATATATGTATCATCAACTACAAAATAATTAATGAAGCCAAAATATGATTCTAATACAAAGAGGCAGGGATACCAATAATAAAGGCTATATACATAATAAAGAATGCAGCATTATTATTGAAGAAATTCCACACAATACAATATTGTATAAAAGGCCACACCTGCCAGCCAAGATTTAGCCAGTGTGCTAATACTGAGAATGAATACAGCCAGACAGAGCCAATAATAAAAGGGACTGATTTGCTGCACAGTACAAAAGAATGCATGAGACACAAATGGAATGCACTCTTCTCTAATATTTTGGTAATATAATGAAATACATAGTGAAGGACCACTGATCTTTACTTAGTAAATCTTTACTTATCTTAATTTACCCAGAAAAGAACCCAAAATAGTCTTACAACACTGTTACAACAGTAAAAACTTTTTTTGATAACGTTTTTTGTTTGGAATTACTACATCTGGCAGATGCAATTCAGCCAATGTGATTCCACGCAGGACTACAGAATATGAATACACACTAATATATAAACAGTACAGAAGAGGAAGCAGAGCAAGAGGAATAAGAGAGTGTGGGGACTGAGCTTAAGTGACAGACTGTGATTATATTAAGTCGGTCTTGGGAAACTGAAGGAAATGTAAGAATATGTACATATACTGCAAGTAACCAAATAACATCACGTAAAATGAAAAATACTTTAAAAAACTTTATGTAAATATGGCACATACAGTTCATTAAAAGTAAATACAGATTTGGTATTCATATGAAATGTGTTTAAGCACTCCTTAAAAAGAAGTAGGACAAATCTCTACAATGCAGGATGTGAAATATAACTTATTGTAGCCATTGTGATTTCAGATTAGTATCTGGCCTATAGTCTTGTTAATTTACACACAATTATTCTCAAAAACACATAGCAGGTGCTAAATGAGCCAGTTAATCTTATGTAAATGCAAAGGAGACAGTATATGCATTTAGGCAATTAGTCACTAGGCACTTTCCACAGAAGGAGATACACAGTCTTTTTTTTAGACACTGTTTAAACCAAAAAACACCCAAATATAAAATTGCTGCAAACCAAAAAGACATGCATGATCAAAGTGTGTGGCAGTAAACTCTGTCTGGGGTTCTAACCAAGGTCCTCAGAAACTGCTGTCTCTAATATCTGGCTTTGTCCCTATGACCCACAGGAGTCACCCCTTTGAAAATCACCAAGCACATTTACATAGTTACTAAGTACAGTTTTATCTTTAGAAAAGTTAGGGCACCCTGGGTCAAATTACAAAACATAAAAAGTTATCAGGACAATTCTGCAAGTTAACCTCAGCAACTTACATTTGCCACTTTTGCAAATTCAGTTTGTTAAAATAAACACATTAAAATAAATAAAATAACGAAAATTGTCATGTGCAACGTTCACTCAAAATATAATGTAGCTTTGGCAAAGAAGAGTCATAAAGAACAGTGTTGTTCATCAAATTTTAGAAAGGGTGGTAATTTAAAAGAAGAGTATAAGCGAGTACTTTAGATAATGTGATATGTACTTAAGGCTAATACAAACAGTACAAAATAAGAAAGGAAGACTAAACTACTAGCTAATGATAAACATTTACTGAAACAGACTAAACTAGATTAATAAATGGGAAGACAAAACACAGAATTAAGACATGATAAAAACAATGCAATAACAATACATTACAGCATTAATAGTGTATGAGCACATCGGAACTTGGAAAGCATGCCAGAAGCACAATGTCCCCACAATAATAACAAACCCTTTGGCAGAAATCATAAATATTTCAGGTGGCAACTAACAAACTTTGGATACTAGCTTAAGGAATGGCTTGCACACTCTTGCTTGCAGAATGCTTCAATTTTAGAAACATTTGAGTTATATTGCATTCATAACATGCATGAGATTTTCGTACAGATTTACAATAATTCTATATTAAGATCTGGGGACTGTGAAAGTTATTTTAAACCCTTAATCTTCCATTTCTTTCACAACAAAACAAAGGGCTCTGTAATAGAAATTATGCACTTGTCCACTTAGAAATTGCCTTAATGTTTTAATGTTTACAAGTTACCACAACTCCAAATCCTGTGCAGTGCATTCTATAACACAAATAACTGCTGAAAAGGAAAATGATTGCTACTCTTATCAGTAGGAGAAATGACATGTAACTGTAACGCTATTAGCAACACTACGAAGCTAGGATGAGCGGACATGTCCTTGAAATTGCGTGTGTGAAAAGAGAATCAGCAGCTTAATCCATAACACATTCCTACTGCCTATCTAGTGCCCTATATATGGGGCTTAAAATACTGGCTCTTAAGTCCATGCCAGTGCAGTATATAACTAATAGAAAGACATTTAGGATTAACCAGGGTATTTCACTTTCAAAGTTTTCCAATGACATGCTGCAGATTAAATGGTTCAGTGATACATTTGTGCTAATGATTTGGTTCCCTTCTACAGCCTTAGCTAATTTGAAATCCAGAGTGCTATAAACTTTGTTTAAGTAAATTGTATTATATAATGATCAAAGTGCCGTGGGTAACATGTTTCTTAGTAACATAATGATAAATAGGAAATGTGTGACTCACTCTAATGTCTTTGCGTAGTGTAATTTTATTACTCATTTACAGCTAAAATTAAACAGAATTGTGCATTTCCCCTTATAGAATATGTATGTGAAAAGCCAGTCATTTTCAAGACACACACTTTTGATACATTATGGGAATGGCTGATCATAGCACTATTTACTGTATTCATAGTTAAGAATTACTTTTAAAAAAAAAGAAAATTGTTAGAACCAGAGAGGTATAATGACACGTGTTTTATTGTTTGTTGAAAAAAGGCCATAATCACAATAGGCAAAAAATGAAAATGATTGGTTAAAAATTATAACTGCTAATTCTTATCAAATTACTTTTCCACACTTAAGCACAATAATACATGTTTTACATTCTAAAGATTGTTACAATGCTTCTGAACAAAGACTTATCAGGTTTAGTAAGCAATCTAATTAATCTCTCAAATGAATAATATTTATTGTGTAAAAAATCTTTTTGTGCTAAAATTATTCAGGTTAATATATGGGTTTTGCACTAGACTTCTAGTATCAACTTCTGTATTTGCACTGACTTTTCGTTTTCAATTAAAACATTCTGTAAAATCTGGTTTCTTATGGAATGTTTGTTTTTAATTTTATAGGTTTGTTTACATTTTATATATAACTGTTTATATATCTGTTCACAGATGTGATTGAAAAACCCAGAATGATGTCATCCCTGTCATTTATAATAGATAAGGTCTATTTCATACCACAACACCAGAAATAAGCATTTACATAACTGGATAATACTGCAGTAAATTACCCAGAGAAAAGGTATCGTTCTGCTTTCGAGTCATTTCATTGCTAATTCTTCTTCAAATTGGCCCTCATCCTCCAAGGCACTTTTATAATCAATTATTATAATAATTTAAATATGTTAATCTACCGCTATTGGCCATAAGCTATCACGTTACTCTAACTGATTGTAGGTCGTTCCTTCCCTGGGGGTTCTTTTATCCATTTCACTATATCTGTGTCTATCACTGTCCTTCTTTGTCTACCTTTCTCTCTTTAACTTTGGTGAAGAAAATAAGCTTATTTGAAATGATTCCTGATTATATATGATTTACTCAATTGTGTCATCATGAACAACATCTAAGGAAACAACAAGTTTAGTAAAATACAATGTGTATGGATTACATTTACCGTGTGTAATGTTTCTCTAATGTATGTCATTATTACTGCTTTGGAGAGACGGTTATTTCCCCAATAGAGCCGGGATAGCTCAACAAGTACAATTCACATCTTAGTACTACCAGCATTTTGGGCTCTTGAGCAGCTGAGCCCTTAACACTCATATTCTCAGAACAGGGAGAAATTGTGTTCTACCTCACTTGTATTTGTATTTGTATTACTGTAGTTTTGGAATTGTCTGGAGATTTAGGGCAAACTCAAAAAGTCCAAAAATGCATTAGTTATCAATGGCTTTTGAGTATTTTATGAGCTCCAATGACCTTCTCATACCATTTTGACACTCTTGAAGACTGTTATAAAGGAACTGCTTCATGCAGTATTCCCTATTTCAAGCCAACCAGATTTGCTCTTTGTGAACAAAATGCTCCCTGTACTGCAGAGCTAGGAGCTAGAAATCCTATGGTGCTTCACAAACACTCTCACACTGTTTTTTTGTTCCTAAATATCACTCACATGCCTATTTTCAACCATAAATGATCACTTTACACTGTTGCTTAATATTGTGCACCATCACATTTGTACATACATGTAATGTCTACACAGCTATTCCTCAACATGCCAGCTAATAAGCAATATTAGTTTTAAAATATGTTGCTTTTCTCCATATACCTTTACTCACTCCTTACCGAATGTTTACATGGCAATATTCTTATGGGCTGTAGTAAAAGAGAGTAGCACTATCAAGATGGATCACAGACAGTTGGTTACAACAGAAGTCAAAACATTCATGAACGGCAATGCTTGCATAAAAAATCTTGTGTAAGCTGTTAATGTACATGCAAGTAGGTATAACCAGGCAGAAAAAGTAAGAATGTGTGCGTTTGTGTTTATTATCAGTGTGATAATAAAGTATTACATTAATTAGCTAACCATTATGTCAGTGAACGTCCCGAAAACATACATTTACCAAGTGTGTGTGTGTGTGCGTGTGTGCGTGTGCTGGCCGATATGAAATGTCAGGAAATACAACCTATTTTATTGATATGGCAAAGGCCCTCTCTCAGTCAGAACTACATATAATTAAATGCCAAAGCGTTCAAAACAAAGATGTGTAGGTAAAGACAATGCATGATATCTCAATAACCTCCTAGTGCAGATGCTGCAGTCTTCTAGAAGATTAGAAAAAACACAGTTTTTCAGAGTGTTTGTCTAATGCCACATTTCTTAAATTTAAAGTGCAGAATGGTGCAGAATGTGTAGTTGTTTAGAAAGAAGAACGTAGTCGGTTGTCCAGTCTAGAGGAACTTTATGTGCTGATTCCATGCTTTGGTAAAGCTGATCTCTTTGATTTTCCTGAAAACTATTCAAGGAATACATTGGAAGCAATATGGCTATTAAATTGTTCGGCTTATCTTTTTTCATTTCTCTTTGCAGACAGACAGATAGACAGACAAACAGACAGAGGAAGCTGGAGTTTGCTGAAAATTGTTGTTCAGTTTACGTATTCGAACTGCACCCCAATAAAACTGCCATGTTGACTTTGAGTTACTGAATCTCTTTCCATGTGTGTAGTAGGTTGTGTGAGGTGCGTTTTCAGACTGGCTCAGAGCCATGCAAATCCAATCACCCAGACCCATAAAGAGTGCAATGCATTTTCATTTGTTACTGCTCTCCATAGATGGAGACACAGAGAAAGGGAGGGGTAGAAGATGTGGGTTGGGGATGGAAAGTTATTTTTTTAGCCTGCATGCATCATTTCTGGTTGTTTAGATATATGTGTCTATATAAGGCCATGATGTCCGCAACAACCTGAGAAAAGTAAAGCAATAGTCCCTAACTTCATCTTCCTACCGATCCATTAAAATACTTAGTCAAAACTTACACTCAGAGTATAATCACAAAAATATAAATTTTAATGCATTATCCGTAACTCCCTTTTGTCTCAATATGAATATGTAACAGAGGCTGAGGACATTGCCATGGATACACAAACTGCACTGATTGGACTCACTGACCTTTCCATAACCCCAGTGTGACCCATCAAAGTTTCTTCTGACCTCTGAGAAACAAGTTTGACTTAGACAACACCACCACTGTTTTTCCCAAATCGTTTTCCCATACGTCTTCACCACGCACCATGTCTCCCACAGTCTTGGAAATGCAATAGGAGGATGCATGCTGGATGAGAAGGCGGCTCTGATAACCAATAAGAGGCAAGAGTTCCTTTCATAAACACATCAAAAGTGAAATATAGGGAAAAAAAATCCACTTGCAGAAAAAGGAATTGTCCTCTTGTGTGCTGTATTTGGTGGTCTTTTATTTCGCAGTGGAATGAGAGAGAATCCAGGGGTCAGAGGGATGGGAAGTAAAAAGAAAAAGACCCGAGAGAAAGTGCCACCAGGAACGAATGAATAAGGCAAGAAAATCCCAGGGCCAGAGCAGTGGCTAATCCATCATTAGCATTCAGTCAAACCACGGGAAGGGAGAAAGAGAGAACAAAATGCTGAGTATAGTGTAGCTAATGACATGGGATAGACAGATTTTTGAAACTCTGTGTGTGTGCGTGCGTGTGTAAAATAGCTATGCCATCTTCCATTAACTGGAGTTTTTACCGTATACTAAAGGACACTCAATTGTACTGCTACATATTCACTATGCTGAACCATACTAACCCATCCATCCATTATCTTCCGCTTAATCCACACAGAGTCGCAGGTCAGTGGTGCCCATCCAGCCACTCTATGTGCAAGGGCAGTAACAACCCTAGACGGGGCGCCAATCCATCATAGGGCACACACACACAGTCACACACTAAGGGCCACTTTATAGACACTAATTATCCTAGCACGCATGTCTTCGGACTGTGGGAGAAAACAAGAGTACCCGGAGAAAACCCACACAAACGCAGGGAG
>JAVSBV010175386.1:0-13562 GCA_033117975.1 Parotocinclus spilosoma | reverse complement strand
GACCGAATAAACCTTTTTCTACTTGTATTCTTGTATGACGTCAGATCTTAATCTGATCTCTGTCTTGCCTCGGACTCGGCTTTATCGGTAAGGGCTCACACTACATACTTCCTACTGTAACCTTTAAAAGCTGTATATATATGCACACACACACACACACACACACACACAAGACCTTAATATGACCATTATTATTGATCATTGTTAAAACAGCAGTATGTCTAATCTAAGACCTGCGTATCAGATGTGCCTTAACTTTGGGATCCACCCAGGTCTCTCATAACACTAAAAGCAGCACCTGTGAGTAATTCTCTTCCCCCCCTGATTTGCCCTAACTTTGGGATCCACCCAGCTGGGTCGAGTGCACTGCCATTTGGAGATCTGGGGTCTGCAATTTGTTACGTACCCTATAAATGAATGGTCCGCGACGAATGCTATCTATGCTCCATTTGTTTTTGATACCAGAGAGCCTGGCATTTTCAGGCGGAACAGAATGTACCCGGCAGGCCGGCCATCGGGGAGGAGGGACGATGGCTCGTTTCTCATTAAGCAGCGCTGGTGTTTCAGGGTTTGATTTTAGCCGTCCAACGAGACGATTTAGGTCTGGCAGTAATCATAACACGCCTGCTCTTGGCTGCATGTAGAGGCTCGGGCAGAGGAAGTGTGTGTTCTCTGCGGTCTGCTGTGATGTATGGAGACCCCTGAAAGCTCGACCTCCTCACAAACTCAACCCACATGGTCCTCGCCGCTTTGATCACGCTCTGATGGAACTGCAAAATGCCTGCTCCGAGAGCTCTGCCAACACGGCTCTGCATCGTAATAAAGCCGAAATGATTTGGGATTTGGGATCCAGGAGTGAAGGCCAGGTGCTCCATTTGCATCCCGAAACAAAGTGGATATCAATCGCTGGAGGAAATTCGACAGGCGTACGATCGTCATATCCAGAGGCTGGTGATTAATCATCGGATTTCCTGGACCGACCCTTCTGTCCCATGCAGCGAGCAAGTTTAGCACATCTCCGTTTTGGTGGGACCCCGCCGCTGACCCCGCCGCTGCCCCGCTTTCCACCGTATCATTTCCTGCTAGGCACTAAATTAATCATATCGTTTCCTATCCACCAGCCAACTAACTGCCAGACCGTTCTTTCCGACCCTCAGCAACATGCCTAGAACCATAAACAGGGTCCAGCGAAGATAGTACGGGTATCTCTCCACTTTAACTGGGGAGACAACAGTAAATAAGACCAAATTCATTTCTATAGAGCTTTTTATAATGGAGCATTGTCTCAAAGCAGCTTTATCTATCTATCTATCTATATATGATCTATATATCATATATATATATATATATATATATATGTCTATCTATATACTGAATGACTCATCATGAAATCTCTGGAACCACCAAACAGATTTACATGAAATTTGGTACACAGGTTCGTCTTACCTCTTAGATGCTCACTAAGAAACGGTTTTGATAGATTCACAATCCAACTGCCGAAATTCACAAAAAACCAAGAGCCTTTTGTAAGGGTAGGATTGGCTGGGGGTTCTGTCAATCCTATTTTGGTTCATGTGAGAGTGCGCATGCGCAGGAACTAGGGGGCGAAGAAGTTGTTCTGAGACGGCGTTCGTGTAGCTGACCGGATTGTTCATAAATAAAACGTCTTACATACGGACCAGTCAAGTTATCCGCACTTTAAATTCGAATCGTTATATAAATACGCAAAATACCACTGACTGACTCATCACGAAATCTCTGGAACCACCAAACGGATTTACATGAAATTCTGAACACAGGTTCGTCTTACCTCTTAGATGCTCACTAAGAAACGGTTTTGATAGATTCACAATCTAACCGCCGAAATTCACAAAAAACCAAGAGCCTTTTGTAAGGGTAGGAATGGCTGGGGGTTCTGTCAATCCTATTGTGGTTTGTGTTTTATTCGTTTTTATTTTCTCACTATTCATAGTTTTTCCTAGAGGTATATTTTAGGTGCTTTGTGTAACGTATGTATCATGCGGGCTGCTAGTATAATACAATTTAGGGCTGAAAGTGGGACGTACACAAGCCTTATCCATCAAAGCGTGTGTTTCCTAGAAGCAGTCCGAGCACAGAACTTACAGATGAGTTGTTTGCTGAAGTATTAAAGCCAACATCATGTTTCATTTAAAACGAAGGTAAGTAAAGCAGCGAACGACTGGGATTTCAAAGAACGGCGGAGCTCTTTGTCAGCGTACAGACAAGAGTGCATATGGCAAGAAAAAGAAAATGGAATGGAAAGAAATGAAGGGCATGCCGGGAGAAAACGAATGAGAGAGAGAGACCAATTCTTACCATCTGGGTCCTCAATTGAACTTTTGGCTCCATGTCAACGTTCACCTGAAGCTGGAGAAAGCCAGCTCTGCTTTAATGCATATATTCAATAGAAAATATATACAGAAAGACACAGAATGATGGAAAGCGCTGCAGCAATATAGCTTTTGCTCCCAAAGGAAATGGACTTATTTATAATCTGTGGATCGAAAACACTAAAAACTCACAATTAGAGTATACTTCAAATCGAAATATCCTATAACAAAATAGCCCCTTAGTTTGTGAGCAGTGTACCTGTATATAATGCAAGCACATACTAATGCTATGTATATAATACCTATATTACATATATATTATATTACATATAATATAATTATAATTATTGAAGTTTTGTTATAGCTTCTTTGCATTTAGGTTTAGAGCTCATTTAATTAAAAAAATCGTTTTATGTTCATTTTATAAAGTTTACAGAGGATTCAATCACCACACTGATCAAACACTAATCTTGATTATTCATCGATATTCATCGTAGCGTAGATTCCAGGAGGCGCTACAGTCGTTGCGCAGAAAATCTGCCCGTGAAGGCAGTTAGCTTCTCACAGTCGGTTTAAATTAGATGGAGAAAGAGGAATGAGATACTCTTAACAACCCATTTTACCACGATGCTCTTTTAGAGTGTGCTCAGATAAATTAGGTTTCAGTGCACCGTAGAGGCGCATATAGTGGTCAAAGATATTTCGACAAGAGGTACACTACTGGGCACTTTTATGCCCCCCACCTTGTGGTAAGACACAGTGTCTAAACAGGGCACACCAAATATATAATTATATAATCTATAATATAATTGATTACATATCTGCCCGAGTCTGCCAGCTATAGGTACTTGGGTGTGCACCTGAGTAACAACCTTTCCTGGAGCAAAAACACCTTAATCCTGATCAGAAAGGCGCATCAGTGTATCAACTTCCTCAGGAGGCTGAGGTGAGCTGGATTCGGGAGCTCAGTCCTCATATCCTTCTACAGATGCGTGATGAAAAGCGTCCTGTGCTCCAACCTCAGCATGTGGCATGGAAGCTGTTCTGCTGCAGACAGGAAAGCTCTGCAGAAGGTGGTAAAGGCTGCACAAAGGATTGTTGGAGTCAACCTCCCCACCACCACAGACATCTACACCTCCAGATGCAAGAATACTTGCATCATAAGGGACCCCACTCACCCAGCACATTTACTTTTTGTCCCGATCCCCTCAGGCAGGAGGCTGACCAATGGCGCCCGTGCGCCCAACCGTGTGCCCCAGAGATAGCTGGTGAGATCCGAGGGCTTTTAGTGCTGGAGGATCGGTATGGGTGGGTAACCCCCGGAGGTATTTATTTATGTAAGGGCACTTTTGAGGGTTTTCCCGTTCCGCACTCGCGTGCTCCTCGCACGATCTGCGGTCACACGCTGTTCGGTTCTCGCAGCCTACTTAGCCTCACTTCAGCCGGGAGTGTGCTCCAAATAGGACACGCCCCAGTATGCTCTTTTGTTTTGAGCTTGCGCTCGCCCTCTTGCGCTTGGGAACGTCTCGCGATCTCTTTGCGTTGGCTCTCCCTGCGCATTTAGTTTCTTTTTTGCGCGCTGGCGCTTTGCGCCTATTGTGTGTGGTGCACACTCGCGCTATAATTGCGCTTATATATTGAGCTTATATAAGGGCTGGTATGTGCGCCCTTTTGGCGCTACAGCCCGTTCCGCCTTTTCTCCTTCTCCCTCGCACTCCATGCGCGTCAGAGCTCACGCTCGCCCTCTGGCGCTTCGGCATCCTTTTCCACTCAATACAGCAGAAACCCACCCAGTCTTCGTGTCAGAAGGACACTGTCCGGCGCTCTTGCGCTCTAGTCGTGGCTGGCTCGCGGTGTGCCCCGACTAGAGTTACCACCGGGTAAAGACACACTCTATAAGACGTATCCCGGTCTTGGTTTTGTAGTGTTGCATGCAACTCAAGCTCACTTTCGCCCCCTGGCGTTCGGATCACCTCCGTGCCTCAAACCATTAGTGATGTCCTGCAAGCTGTGCTTTCTACAGCTTTGCCCCGACTGACGCTTTGGCATCCTCTCGCGACAAGTTCACGCGTTGCTCCCATTCGGGGAGCAACCTTGGCGTGACAACTTATACTTTCGTTTTTGATTTGTTAGGAGTCTTCACGCTCCGCCCTTATACCCCTTATTTCCCCATTCTTATTATACGTCGTGGGATACACCTATCCCGCATACTTGGGTCCAATTAAAACACCTCCCGCTATTGTAAAAAGAACCTTAGCCAATAAACCACCAAAGTACCTTTTGGAAAGAACAGCAACAGGGACTACAACTTACTGGCAATTGACATGGCCACTGTGGAGTGTTTGAGCCCCTTTAAAAGTTGGCAGTCATCTAAGGACTTGACCTGTATGGTCGGTATGGCTGTAATAAACTTCCTCGATAATAAACTTGGCATTGTAACCTCTATTGCCACTACAAATGTAAACTGCCTCCAATCATCCTCCTGCTCTTTTATCAAAGCACCATTGAGAGCATCTTGATAGGCAGTAGCATTGCTTGAAATGAAAACAGAACCAAACAGCAAAATAAATCTCTAAAAATAGTGCTAAATGCCATTAGCCAAATAAACTATGGGTAGAACTTTCCCTGACCTGCAACACACCTGCTTGAGGAACAAAGATAAAGCAAGGAAAGCCAACTCTCTCAAATGCAGTGATCTCCCAGCTATAGAGCATAACAACAAGCACATAGAGACTAATAAGTTATTTGCCACAGCCAATAATGCAGTCTTAATCAGGAATAATTGTCTTCATTTTGGACAATACACAGTGCACTTTACACTCTATTCTACCAACTCCGATAGACCACACTCACACATGTACAGTTGTGCTTGAAAGTTTGTGAGCCCTTTTTCTGCAGTTCTACACATATATGACCCAAAATATCAGAACAATTCTAAAAGTAGAGAAATAAGTTACAATTAGTCATTCAGCAGACACTTACAATGTAAGTATCTTGGGGGCTTGGACCCAAAAGCAGGAAAGCAGGGGTAGGCTGTGAGGGATGTAAGCCAGGTTCATACAAACAAAGTAAAGAATTGTCAAAATGTGTTTGTTTCGGCAGCCAACAGGCAGAGAAAGGAGCACTTAATAAATAAAACTAAATAAAATAAAATAACTAAAATAACTTTAAAAAAAAGTAAATAACAATGAATGAAGGCTATGAACGCTACACTCCCCTTATGGGGAAATGTAGTACTGTCTTTCCCTTAATTCCCAGCTACCAATTACCATACCTCACACCGAAGCACAGATGAAATATGTGGGTGCAATGAGAGACACCGCTCACAAAGGGATTTAAATACCAATATAAATTAGTGCAGGCGTAACAGGGCTTGCCGTCCCAATTCTGGCACATTTTGCTCTTCATCAATGCCCTCTAGCATTAGGCCATGGAACTACGTGCACCATAATAATATACTGCAAGGAAGATGCCCCACACCATTAAGTCAAATTAATAAAACATAAATATATTACCACAGGCATACTGTAATTAAAAAACAATCAGCTAATGAGTGGTTAATGGCACAACACCACAGACGCAATGATTTTTGGGCATTGATTTCTAACATTCATATAGCATGTTCATTGTGCTATAGCCTAACATAGTACAAAACCATGCTTTCAAAAATTGCATTATAACAGGTTTCTCTCTTTCAATCCTCTGTGTGTACAAATAAAACACTTCTAATTCCATGGCAGCAAAGTCCTTACCTCTCTAAGCAAGACAAAATTAAAATGACTGGTACATTAACTAAGTTTTCGGAGCATAGACAACTACAATTTTCTGTAATATTTTTAAATGTTACTTAATGCCTTGATTATCATCAGTAAATAATTAATGAAGCACAGTAGGAATTAATTTTACAGTACGTTTCTTTAATACTGTCATTTCAAAAATTTAACCAGGCACCATTAAAGAAAATAATTAGTGCTCTTAAAACCATTTTTTCCACGAGTAGTTACAGAAGGCCTTCTGCATTAATATTTAAACATTTTTAGTTGTACAGGGTAATTTTGAAGCCACTTTCTTTATCCGACTTAAATTATCCTTAGATCTAAATCTTTGTTGAAGAATTTAATAAAATTACTCAGAAACAACTTATAACTTGTATATATATATATATATATATATATATAGTTCTGTGCAAAAGCATGTATTTATATTTGTTGTCAGTTATATGTCAGACTCACATAACACAAACAAACCCACTGATGTGAAATAGGCTCCTAGTGAAATGAGAGGTAATCCATTGAATACACACAGAGACCGGAACCTGTATGGTGCACAACCATCTGGACTTTAACGGTGCCAGTAACCAAAACTGCACGAAAGCATATCTGAGCTTAATGGTGCCAAAATCTGAAATGCAACATCACAACTGAAAGAAATCATCTTGTCATATAAGCCAGTGTTAACCATCAGGTAAAGTACTGATGAATTTTTCTAGATCAAATCTTCTTCAAGAAAGTATTTTCAATCTAGAGCCAGATGCACTTTGTTTTCGTTATTGGTGCTGTTAAATCCAGATGGTAGCACTCTGGAATGTTTCCAATCCCTGTAATTATTCACCAGATTACCTTCTGAGTAAACACTCGGGTGGGTCTCAACATTCAGTGCTCATTGGGGTGGTGGTTGAGTCAGATCTAGATCAGTCAATCTGCTCATCTTCTTACAACTAACAGGGGTATCCCCTTTTTACAACCAAAAAAAATGTCAGTGTAAAAAATATCCACACTAATCACAGATTATAACATAAATATTTCTTACTGTCATCAGCTTTATAAGACAATATTTTACAATGATTCCTTCATTTATGAACCTTGTTCTTGTTAGGACTCGCGCCGTGCCCGTTTCGTTTTTGCCCACGGTTTATTATTTTTCCCCACTCCCTTAGCATTCTGTTTCCGATTTTCCCCTATGCTGTGCATACCGTTTGTTTTCATTAGCCACGGCGAAGGTTAGCTTCTTTTAATTATTCTCACTCCTCCTTTAATATTGTGCACCTGTGTTCAGTTTTGTTGTTTACGTTTTTGATTATTTGAGCCCAGTCACGTTTGCGTTCGCCGGCTTATTGTTGCGTTTGGTGTCTGATCTTACCTCCCATTTGTACGCGCTTTTGGTTTTAGTTTTGTTTATCTATTTTTCAAGCCGCTAGACATACGTCTGTGGGAAGCCATTTCGAGTCGTGGCTGATAGTGGCTGTCCCTGGATCGGCGGCTGTCAAGGCCACTCCTGGATCCGTGGCTGGACTGGTCACCCTCGGCCGTTAGAGGCCGTCCCTGGATCCTCGGCTGTAAAAGGTAGTCCCCGGATCCTCGGCCATTAGAGGCTGTCCCCGGATCCTCGGTTGTAGAAAGCCATTCCCTTTTTCCCCTTTTTTGTCCTTTTAATTTATTTATGTTCAGGCTTTTGTTCTCCTTTTATTTTCTTACTAAAGCCGTTATGCGGACCCTCTGCCCCAAGCTGTCATGCGGACCCTTGGCTCCAAACCGTTTTTCTGTACCCTTGGCGCTAAAGCTGTTTTGTGGACCCTCTGCACCAAAGCCATTTTTGTGAACCTTTGGCACCTAAACCATTTCGTGGACCCTCGACCCCTCGGCTCCTCGGCTGCGGCCCCTCTGCTCCTAGGCTTTCTTGTGGACCCTTGGCACCAATACTGGACCTCTGAACTCCGGGCTCGTTAGCCGTCTCTGATACTTTGTTTGTGTTATGCCTAATCTGTTTAGTTAATAAATGTTCTTTTTTTCTCCTTATTTGTGGTCTGTCTGTGGATACTGCATAATGGGCTTCGGTTTAAACTCCGTAGGGATCCTGGGGATTTGGTGAGACCAGTTCTGGTACCAGTTTCAGCACCACAGACTTAGCTGCTCCTCCACCTCAGCATCACTCTACTGGTCTTCATCAACAATACCGGTAATCAGTCCCGCCATGTAGTACTTGAATGAGAACAGTCAAACTGGATTTTATGCGTCTTTTTGCTCGTATGCATGCGCTCAGCATGTGTGGCAAAACAGTGACACAGGAGAAGAAGTTGGTGCTTGATATCTAGTGAAATTAATATATTTAAGCAGAGCTGGAGTGCCAAATAAATGGCAAACCACGTCCACAAATGAACGTGGCTACAATGCCAAAGAAAAATAAAGAAACTCAAAGCTTTGTATAAGGAGTCAAAAGACTAATTAACATAGCAAGCGGATGTTCATCATGTGAGATGTTTTCTGCTATCCCATCCATTACACCTTTGTACACTGAGTAGTCTGGGATGCCATTTTTTGTTGGTGGTGTAGAAGGCGCGTGTATATATATATATCAATGTGCGCATGCGAGACATTTCAGGGACAGTTTCGTTCACATTACAGACAGATGCAGGCCAGTTATATTTGTGAATGTGAAACAAATCCAAATCCGATATGAGCAAAAAATCAGATCTGAGCAATGCGGCTTGCAATGTCAATGTAGCATTCGAGTTTAAATGTAAAGAATATAAAAGTTTCCAAAATGATACATTAATATGAATATTGTTAATACACATAAACGATCCATCCATCTATTATCTTCCACTTTGTGCCCACCAAGCACCTCGGGGCGCAAGGACAGGAACAACCTTAGATGGGGCGGCAATCCGTCGCAGGGCACACACACACACACAGTCTCGCACACAGTCACATACTAAGAGCCACCTTTAGAGACGCAAATAAACCAACACAAATGTATTTGGACTGTATAAGGAAAACAGATTAAACCCACGCAGCCACTGGGAGGACATGCAGAATCCACACAGAAAGGACCCAGGCTGCTCCACCCTCCCTGCTGTTAGGCAGCAATGCAACCCACCGAACCATTGTGCTGCCCATATTATATTTATATTTTAATAAAGTATGGACTATTATGAATTAAAAGGAAGAGAATATTATGGTGAATATAATATAAATACATGAAAATACAGTAAAATACAGTCGTATATACATTTAATAAGATGATCGATATTATAAAGTTGAGAATATATGTGAGTTATCATGTAGACTAGTAATATTTTAATCTGTCTTACTTTGCAATGATTACAGTATTTAAACCCATGGATTGGATGCTAACACCATTTGAGCAGTTTTATTTTTATTTATTGATTGAGTTTTACTTTTTTGTGCATTGAAATGTGTTTACAGAGGAAATCTAAAACTACTGCACATTTAACTGTTAGAATTAATTTTATGCAATATAACTTATTTGGATACAGAATGCACGTCACCTTTAAGCTTAAAGGAGGGTTTATATTTTATTCATTTTCGGATGTGGGGTGGAAAACAAATTGCTCTATTTACCTTCTATAATTACACGTCCACAATCTTTCAATCAAATAATGAAATGAAAGTTCCCCTGGCCGCAAACATGACAACCATCACCGTTGAACGTTTCTTAGATGTATGATAAAAAAATGATCTTCTTTATTATAGCCTGGAGGTGGCTGGTGTTTAGGGCTGGTTCAATATCAAAATCATTGGCTCTTGAGGAAAAGTCAGTGATGGATAGAATACTCGTTCACCATTAATAGGTATACAGAGAGAGCTGAGCCAATGTTTGTGGAAATAAAATATGTGGCACTTTTTGGGAAAATGTTTATCTCATTTTGTGTAAGCGCTTACCATTTGTCTCCTTCTTTTTTGTCTCTCAGGATATACTCCATGTGGTTTCACCACAAACCAATAAAGCTTTCGTGACCTGCTGTGATACAGAAAAAACAGCATTCACAGCAACATTTGGGTCACTGAGGATTTCCTGGAGATTAAAAGCAATCCCTCATGATTTTTCCTTAAACTCGTCTCAATTTACATTCATTTCATCAGCCCACCTTAGTTGAAGGAGATTAGTGGAGGTGTGTTTAATGAAAGAGATAAGGATTAAGACATTGATGAAACCAATAATGGTTTTCCTCAGCCTGAATTGAAAATGGTGAGTAAATTATGATGCAGTGCCCAGAGTGCTTTAGTAATTACAGTGGTCGTGGTCGTATTTCTTGCCATTATAGCATGAAGGTCCCTGGGGTGGCTGTCAAACATCCACATAACAAATCAGTATGAAAAATAGGCAATACTTCAATTAATGCTGAGGAAAAATGGCTGTTTTGTCCAACTTGTATTGTTGTTTAGGCCCAGTTTTTTTCTGGACTTGTCTATCCTTGCTCTTTTTGTTACGGTTTGTATGTTCCTGCTTCTGTTTTAAGTACTTTTGTACAGGTGGTACAATGAGGCATGCGGTTAGAACGGCCACCTCAATCACAACCTCAGACTCTATGCGGGTTTACTCTCAGTGCTCCGGCTACAAATCCCAAAAGAGTTGAGTTGCAGTTAATCTGTCATTCTAAATTAACCAAGCATGCATATGACTGACTAGGATCGGTGAATACCAGTAATGCAGAAAACAGCGTTTAGTAAAAACCAAGGTAGTTCCTGTAAATTTTGTATTAGTTTTATAGTTCTTAGAGCTGTGCAAATGCAGTTCTTAAAATTTCATGTATATAGATGACTTCTCTCTGTATGGGAACCTTAAGTGACTTGGGTTTGGAACCATTCAGACAGCGTGCTCATGGTGACAGTGTACTTTATACCATTGTTAACTTATTTTCCCATTTAAGGTCACTGGGTGTCAAGCACAAATATCAAGGACCAGTATACACATTTTGTAATGTTTTCCTCTTTGTTCTCACAAGAAATGAAGTTATGACAATTAATCTCACCACCTTAATTTTCTCTTTTAATTATGAGAATAATCGAGACAAAGTAAAGTTGCTAAACATATGTTTCTACAGCATAAAGGTGTTTTTTTTATTATTATTTTTCTGGCTTACAGCATGTGACATTTTTTTGCTTAAACATTGCCCTGGATTTTTCGTATAATTTACAGTGTTTGTCTGTAAATGGCTGATTCTGTGGTATTTATTTTTGAAACTGTCTAGGCTATGTGCTGCACTAAAGTTTTGGTCTGCTTTGGAGTTTGAAGAAAGAATTCCTAGCACTATGTTTGGAGAAAACCAAGCACTCAAATGGTGGCAGGATAATGTTGTGGGGTGTTTTTTAGCAGGGACCTTAAATTGATGCTTCCAAGTACACCCAAATTCTTGAGGAAAACCTATGACCATCTGCTAGACAGCTGATTGCCAGGTGGTTCACCTTCCAGCACAACAACAACCCTCTACACACTGCCAAAAGCAAAGCAAAGCAGTGGCCTTAAGGATAAGATGGTAAATGTCCTTGTGGGGCCAAATCAGAGCTCTGACCTAAGTCTGGTAAAATCTGTCTTTTTTCTGGGCAACAGTACATGATATTTTCAATGTCATTTTATTTTTTTACTGATCCATTCCAAATATCCCTTATTTAAGCTCGTTAACCACACATTTGCATTTGCTCCACACGTTTCCTCTTTTAACAAGGCCCTGCATTTTTCTTATGGCTTACCATTTTTTACTACTTACAGACTGATTCTGTACTGTGAAACTTCTGATCTCCCTAAGAGTTTAATGTATGCAAAAATTATTGGTTATTCAAATTTGTATATGCTCCACATGGAAGCTTACTGATGCTGGTCACCACTGGGTTAAGCTTCTCTAATTGGTGCTTTTAACTAAGTGATCGTATATCATGAAAACAATGTAAATTTTATACATTTGATAAATCTTGTACAAGTTGCTTTGAACTAGAGTGTTTAGCAAAGAACTAAATGTACTCATGGTGCACGGTAGTACACTTTACTACGAACCATTTTTATGCAGGTAATTTTATGAGCTTATGTCTACTGCTTAAGAGTAAAATCATTTAAAGATAACCAGAGCAGCAAATTCCACAAGGTGATTTTACTGAACAATCCTCTAACAGTAGAATGCTGAAAATCAGTGAACCCATTGATCTGTCCTACTTCCTAATATTCTATATGGATTGCATGGCTGCATGATTGCATGTATGGAATCAATGCTCAACCAATAGAAATAAACTATTGAGATACATGCATATGGGCATGTAGTGTCTACTGCAGTGACAGAGAAGGTACTGCACCATTGACCAAAAAGTTGAGGGTTCAATTCAAAGTACTGCTAAGCTGCTAGTGGCCTTCTTGAATTGCTTGGATTTCATCAGTTGTAAGTTGCAGTGCATAAGAGCATCTGTGAAATGTTATAAAATGCAAAATAATTTAATATTAATAATGGATGCTTAGCGTGGCGTTAAAAACGCTTAAACCACATAGCTTGGATTGTACAATACATTATAAGATTGTAGGAGTTGTGGGTCACTATGGCTAAGAGTGCCTGCTAAATCTCTTATCAAATATAACCAGTGTGTTCTACAGTATTTAATGTTGTATATATTCATTGTATATAATAGTATATATATTTATATATTTATTCATTATTTATATTAGTAAGTTATGGCTTTTATCTTTTAGTCATTTACATTCAGCCTTTTAATGGACACCCTTACCCAGAGAGACTTACATCTAATATAGTCTGGCAATCCAAGAAATCACAGGCCAAAGGCCTTGCTCAAATACCCACTTGGCAGAGTTAGGATGTGAACCTTGGATGCCGTGGTCCTCCGTCCATTATTTTAACCACAGTCATTTAAATTAGATATACCAATGTTTTACCAATGTATATATATTTTTATCTACTTTATTAGAAAACAACCAGAAAAAACAGCCTACAGCGTACAGTGTTAACAGTGGCAAATATTTAGTGAGACTTTCCCCTACACTTCAGCAACAACAGCACCTGACAACTTCATTGGGATGCCAAGCCGATCCTTCTACAGTCAGATGACACTTGATCAGGACTTTTGGGTGGCAGTCAAGAAACCACTTTTTGGAAGGGGGACAGGTTGAAACGGCTAAGATAAGCTAAGTTTAAGTCTGGAATTAAGTATTTTTAAAAAAAGATGAATACAAGTTAAATTGTTGAATAAAAATAAAAGTCTGAAATTGTTAAATTGTCAAAAATATGTTACATTTGATGATTATACCATATCACCACTAAAACAACAATTCCAATGGTGTCCTAAGACTTTTACACAGGATGGTATATGGATAACTAGAAATTATATAGAGTAAACTGTTAGGGTTCCTACCTTCCCCCGGTGTGTTCAGCCGTCCTCGCCGGTCGCCATTACAGAGCCATCGGTGGGACGG
>JAVSBV010175357.1:0-13563 GCA_033117975.1 Parotocinclus spilosoma | reverse complement strand
TGTGTGTGTGTGTGTGTGTGTGTGTGTGTGTGTGTGTGTATATATATATATTTAATGAGCACCATAACAGACGCTGACTGGACATTCCCATAGTATTTTATTTGAACCAATAATATTAATGAATAGGCCAGAAATGCCATGAATAAATCAGAAGGCTCTACAGTGCATAAAAAGAGACACAGCTTGTTTTACACACATACTCATCTATGCCTTGGAATCCTAACGCATTTTGTTTGGGTCCTTGCCATGTTATACAGTGTTGTGAGATTGTCATAAAGACTCGGTTATAATGATGTTTTCTGTTAGTCATGGTGTTGCTTAAACGGAACAGCCCGCTCATTTGGACGAGGTCTGAAAGTTGTGGAGAAGGGGGAAAAATAGAGCAATAAAAAACAGTCGGCAATAAACAGTTTGAGAATACGTTTAAAAATGCAAAACACAACACGAGTGGATGAATACAGGGATAATCTGCGTTTAGCTCCCGCCTAGATGACGCAGTGTCATTAAAAGCAGCGATGTGGGCTGTCCACAGCTGCACGTGTCCATCTTAAAGCCACTTTACAGTATCAGATTATCTTCTAAGGCCAAGGTCCAAGTTGAGCAAGCCTAGGGTGACAGTAGCAAGGAAAAACACCCTAAATGTTATAAGGAAAAAAAACCTTGGGAGGACCAAGACTCAAAAAGGGACCTGACCTGCTTGGAAAATAATTCAATTAATTAATTTAGTCAAATATGTATGTAGTAATAGTTCAGTAGTAAATATTAACAGAAAAACAAAATCTTAATTAGCTTAAAAAATATTAATATTAGCAATTGTCCAATGCACGGTGAGTCACTTTAGGATCTTGGCTCCTCGGAGCCAACTGAAGGAGGGAGAGAGTTACGTTGCCTGAAGCTCTCCCAGCGTGCCTGCTGTGCAAAGTGGAAAGTGTTGTCGATTGGCTCTGGGCTTTTATCCCTAACGTGATAAACCGTGTTCAGGTCAGACTACGCCACTTTTTCACCCCGCACCCCAAGCTTAGTACTTCATTGAGCTAATCCCTACGGATTTTGTGCTGGCTCGAGATTTGGTCTAACCTGCTGAACACAGGCCATGGCAGAAATGGCGAGGGAGGTGGCGGGCCAAGCCTTGACTGTGAGAGATGGACTAAATCAAGGCTCCCCCATCATTTAACCGAATCAGTCAGGGCTTTCTGCAAATTCACCGTATTTGCCTTTAAACATGTGGTTCGAGTCTGGCTAACGGGCCCCTGACTCAGATTATGACTTTGTATTAGGATCCTAGGGAGCGTCAATTACAGTCATTTCTGCTAAATAAATCAGCGAGGAAGAGCGGGTGCGAGAAAGAAATGGCTGAGCCTTCCTCGGGCCTGATTCACGATTCTGTGCTACCTAGTGATTTATTTGCCCTCGTAGCCCACTCTGGTATATCAATCACTTTCTGCACATATACACTACATTGTCCCTGCTTCCCTCAGGAATAAAGGCTGCCGTTTAACTCATGGAATACCGAGTAATCACGGGGAACTGACATGATGGATGAATTTCGAGGGATATTTTTGGCGCCGGTAGATGGGTAATGTCCAAGCAACCTATGTGGCCGCCTGGTCGCTTGACTTACGGGACAAATGAAGGGAAGAGTCAGGCAAGAAACTGAGAATGACATATACAGTATGTAATATCGCCCGTGAAATGATTCGTTGTGGGAAAACTGGAAGGATGCCTTGACAATCATGACCCAGTAAGAACGCTTGCCAAAAATATCTCGCTCGCTCGTTAGGGCCACGTTCAGTGCTGGCTGTCACAATACTGTTGACATGTCACCTTTGCTTTATGAAGTTAACGATCTCCAGAAAACTGCCTGTTGATCCGTAAAACTGGAGAACTGTTCCACGGTTCTGCCACCTGCCCATCAAAATGTCTGACATGCCAGTCCCCCAGTGGACAGCAGCCTCTTTTTAAAATATTTTCCCACACAGAACTAGGCAGCGGGCCACTTAATTGCCCCTGTGGCGTTTACGGCCCCGAGTAAACAAGCCCTGGCATTTATGGCGTCGTATCTCCAACTTGCAGCACGGCCAAGAGCACTTTTGCTAAAGCTCGGAAAAGTGGAAAAGGAGCTGGGCGCGCAGGCCGGTGCCAGCTGCACTGACTGAGGCACTCCACTCGAAGGGCGAGCGTGTCAGCTCGCGTTAAACGGGCGATATATTCATTTAATCACCCGTCCATTCAGCCATCAGTCATTCGGTAACACGCTTGTGGTTTGGATAAAGCGAGACAGTGTTTTAGAGTAGGGGAAACTCTGGGCCTGCTGACGAAGTCATATGCTCGCTGTCCCGAAGTCTGGTGCTGTCTGAAAATGTTAACAAAGGGAGATTTTCTTATGAAGAACGTTATTAAATTAAGTCGACCTCAAACTATTTACACAATGATCTGTATGTGGAAGGATATATTGGCAGCCATAGCCCGTGCCATGATACGGCTGAATTCTTTGGTGTTTTGGTCACGCCTTATCCACGCCATTCTCAGCCCTTATAAGGCCGGGGCGTCCTTCTGGACAACACCCTTGGGACAGCCAGATAGATAGCTCTGAAAGTATGAAAACAAACACGAGTCCCTGGAGCATGTGGGATCAGACATATGCGACAAGTTTAGGTTACCCAAATGTTCCTAACTAAGCTGCTGGCCCCCTGGAAGACCCAGCGCACATCCTCGGGGGCCATGGGATGAGATGAAGGGTCCGATTCATTAGCATGAATGACAGTATTTGAATGACTGGCGAGAGCAGAACATCAGCTTCTTCTACACAGTGCTCACTGTTGGCGTATTGATAGGGGTGGATTCCACAAGCGTAACTGTGAAGCGGGGGCACCTCTTGCATCCTACGACTCTGACTTCTCTTTCTCAGCGCTGCTCTCATGAGGTCCCGCTCTAGTTCTAGTAGTTTCAAGCTCAGCCAGGCAAGACGGATAAGGGAGGAATGAAAAAAAAAAAAAAACTTGATTGTTACGCCAGCGTTTCTTAGGAAAACGTCCTCAAATGGAAAGAGAAGAAAGGATTAATATATCTCCAAACTAGGAGCAGTCTCTCTAATAGGACTCCTAATGGTCCAGTTCTGCTTTGTGTCGAGCGTAAAGGATACGAGAGACCCTGGGTTACATACAGTATAAACTGCCACTCTAATCCCAGGCCTGGCTGGTGTCTCGCTATCCTTTAGATCTGGGCCATATGGCTACACTTCTGATCGCATACGTTCCAAGCAGGCTGTTCCTCGCCAGTCTGTGCGAGCGATACAGATGAAACTTGTTTGGTTCAGTCGGCCTTTGTTTTGCTTCTCGTAAATACTTCAGGAATTTCCTCGGTGACAGGTTTCAGCGAACAAAGAGCAGATTTCTTTTCGATGGGATGCTAATGTCTCCCAGCGACACAGATGCATAGTGTTTTAACGCTTTTTGAGCAGATGATGAGCAGATTTGAAGAAAAAAAAAGCGGAAAGGGAAAACGCGATGGCAACTAATACGAGCTTTATCACATTTGCCTTCTTCCCTTCTGTCAGATCTGTTACTTGGCAGATGAGCATGTTTTGTAGGCTTGGCGTGGATATTAGGAGGTGTGAATTTGATTAATTCTCTCCACCTCAAGGTGGTTTTCATCAAGCCGCAGGAGGAATCCCCTCGTTTGGCCCAACATTTAAAGGACGTGCGGCAAGTTTAGTGGAAATGCCACTTGATAAGTGCCACGGAAAACAATCAGAGCGAGGCACCATATGACATTCTTTCGAAAATACAAATGATCCGCTAAGAGGGGTCTACAGCTAACTTCTGGCAAGCGTTGTTTAGTTTTTAATTTCTTTTTTGTTTCCTTGCCTGTGTTGAAGACCAGGCACTTGGCGAAAGTGCGGTTTTGCAGCTGGACGTCGTTACTGCCTCGGCATGCATGACCACCTGATATCAATAAACGGCTGCTCGCTCTTCCTCGCTCTCTCTCACCTCAAACCGTGTGCTGTACGGCTACATCCCAGAGAGCTGAGAACACCTGACTGGTATCCAACGGACCACATTCCCGTTTGGATACACAGGGATGAATCATGTTAAAAAACACGAAGCCAGTACGCATTACCCAGACAAATGAACTGCTTCAGCTTTGGGAGTCTTCAAGTGGAAGTGAATTCTCAAGGGAACTGGATCGTTCTCAATGACAAACTCATGTAGTCATGTAGTGTGTGAGATGAAGGCGGCTTATGGGGACTGGGTGGAGATTTGGGGGGCACATTATGGCCCTCATCATCATGAGGAGATCAAAGATATAAATCAAGATCGGCAGGAAATTATGCTCAGCAGCCGGAAAATCCATCATCTGAGAAGCGTTCTGTTTTACACACACCACGATGAGCAAAAACAAGATCATTTCAATGCGCCAGGGGATCGAATATGATCTTTGTAGCAGTGAAGGCTTCTGAAAACATTTTGGCGCCCCTTGGAAATCTCGCTGACATAACATCATTGGCATCACGCTAACACCATGCCTTCGTTCCAGCAGGGTTCTTGGTTGAAAGTCCTAATATCCACAGCAATCCACTAGATTTGTTGTTTAAGCAACGCTACAATGACCAATGACCAACATTTTATCGACGATCGGACCCAAACTTTGTCCAAAACTGTTCCATTGCCCTTCATTTACATCCTTGTGAGCTTTAGTACATCTTCACCTTTTCAAGTGGAAGTGCTTTGCTCTGATCACGCTTCTTCACACTGCAGAGATGCTGCTTTCGCTCAAGCGTAAGGGCAGGTCACACTACACACATGCACAAGCCTATAGAAAATCATTTGTTTACATACAAATCTTCTGGTTGTGTGAGACTGAGAAAAAAATCTCTGTGGTTGATAGTGAGATCAAACCCAATGGTGGCCTAAGGCTTCAGCCCAGTACTGTATCTAATGAGGATAGCGATATTAGAGACGCACCCGTTGCACAAACACCACGCGCCGGCCTGCATTTCCCTTGGCGAACGGGAAGCAAAAACAGCTGCAGGTAATGGAAAAGCAATTTAGTGTTTAGCTCCAGTCCCATGTTTAGCTCAACTGAACGTAAATATCACAAAGGCAGCCCATTTTGGCTCATTAATTAGTTCCTGCTTACAGTCCTGACATGTTTGGTTTGATGCCGTTTGGGTTTTATGCTTTTGACTGCCTGCCATGATTGCGTCCACATGTCACACGCTTGGACATCTGATGAGGAAATTATTGCCTTGGACAGTGAAATAAAGGCAACGAAAGGTGGAGTCACAGAGTGAACCTTTGCGCCGCTGCAGCCCGAACGTCCGAACCAGCGCATCGCTGAGCTGCGAGCTATTGATCGCGGCCTCGCGCTTATTGAGCGTTTCCATGTGTTTCCCGCTGAGAGACATATTTAAGTTATTAGGACTCTTAACTTTCTTATTATCAGAAACAAATTTCTCCGTCACTGTAGTGAAAGACCGAGGAAAGCATTTTCACGCTCGGCCTATACTTTCGAAACAGCCTGCAACATCTTGAAATCATCTTTGGCTATTTGAAGGCGCGAGCCTGAAAGCGGCCTCGAAAAACTGAATTCTGAAGAAATGAAGCAAGCAGGCGAAACGTTTTTTTTTTTTTCTCTACACTCCGTTGTTGCCATTTCTTATTAAAGCAACATATTGAGAGTGAGAAGAACACGAAGCAGTCGCAGCTGAATCGACGCTAATCGGTGCAGGGCCTTTTCTTTCTTTTCTCTTTCTTTTTTTTTCCTCTCCTCTCTGTTTATTCGACTGCACTGTCACTAAGTCATGCCTGCCTTACCAGTCTGAATAAAGAAAGAAGGATCCTTGCTGAGATAAGGCAGATGTTGAACTGCCGAGGGCAAACTAACAGATAGGTGTAAACAAAACATGGAGGGTGAAGCGCAGCTCTCGGCCCAGGTGAGGCCTGGTTTGACTTTCTCACCCCCCTGAAAGGTGTAATCATGTGTGAAGAAGGGCTCACGATAAGCGATTAGGTTTATAAAACATCTCTCTACCAGCTGGCTTTAGGTGCAAACACTTCAGGCCTTACAGTCAACAGTGCTAAGGGTACGATGATGAATAGGGTGTTCCATCGGCTTATTTGTAATGGAATTTTCTTTTGCGTCTCGTAGTAAGAGAAACATTTTCGGCAGCTGTGTAGAAAAGGTGTGGAATTGACATCCAACATCAGGTGTGAGGTCCGAGCGTAAATCACAGCTACAGCTATTTTAACAGTAAATGTTCACGTCAAGAGAAATATTGTGTAATACCTGTAATATGATATTTTAAGTACAAACCTGATACAAAAGCCTCATAAAGCGTGCTTAGCGCTGTCGAGTGACAGGAGATTAAATAAAAGAAACCAAACGAGAGAAGCCTCTGTGCCACATCAAGAGGGTTTTCCTAACGAAAAGCCTCTTTAGAAAAAAAAAAAACGAAAGAAAGATGTGGTATTTGACATTGCAGGATTTACAGGTAATATTTCTCTGCCAGCGTGATAAAGGATGTCATTTATAAATGCCTAGTCACGTTAACTAGAACATAGGTCATCTAGGGTCACGCTGCTTTTTATAGATCAGCCTTTTTGCTCACCCAATCAGAGCCAATCCCAGCCGCAACGTCCTGAAGAAAGCATTCTCGTTATTCATTACAGGTAGTCCTTGGTTTATGATTACGTCCTGGCAAATCTGTCATAAGCCGAATTTAGCATAAAGCGAGGAATTTAATAGTTGTATTATAATGTATCTATCATATAGTTAGTAGCCAACCTTAAATACGCTTAAAACTCACATTAAAGTACAGTTGGGCAAAACAATTAACACAGAGATTATTTTTTATAATAAAGCATCTTTTCAAAGAGCTTGAAATGCTTTTAGTCAGAACCTGTGGAGGTTTTTTTTTATATTTAAAGTGCATATTAGAACAATAATGCAATATGAATGAAACTCAAATAAATTGTAGTATTTAAATTTGTTGTGCATTTCTCACCCGTGGCAGAGCAACAAATGACCAAATCTAATTAGTGTTTGACATACTATTTTGTGCATAGTTGTCCCCCTGTGAAATCTCTGAGCCCCAGAAATACGAATTGCTTCTCTAATCTCTCTGTGAAAGTAGAGGGTGTTTTGAACCAACTGAATCATGATTCTAAGAATCCTAAGAATTTGGTAACAGGAAAAACCTCACTACATATTAACCCAATGTTACCCCAAAACAGCCCAGCACCGAGACAACCTGAGTTAAAGAGGACAAGACCCACACAATGCATTGCAGATAATTCGTGTTGACCGACTGTGCCCAGAGGAACCGATAGCTTGTGGTCACCTGAACCCTGGCGCCTTGAAACCATTTTGTGATCACGAGGCTCCCAAGGCTCGTCGACGCAAGGCTGCACTGACGTAAAGTCATGTTTTAAGGCCTGCCAGGGTCTGGAAGAGACACATATGCAGATGTTTCATTGGAAGTAGTTTATCACTACAAGGCATGCACTGCCTGTATTGGGAAAAGCTTAAAAGCATGATTCTCCTTTTATGTATCTCATTACTTAGTGGGACTAATTTTGTTTGATACCGTGGAGGAAGATGGCAGATGGTTTCCAGAAAGCAGCTGTTCTACTAAATGCTTGTGACCGTTTGCCAGTGATGGCACAACCATTGAGTCGGTCTGTCCGAATTTTGAAAGGTGTGCATCTCGTTGCCATTGATCTATAATACTTGTGCCTCGAGACAGACATTGTTGTGAATAGTCCATCAGACCATGTCTGGGCCTACACGCTTATGACTTGGTCATCCAAACCCTGTGCCTTTGTAGCCTCACGACAAGGGCTTTGTTCTGTAATGCATGCCTTAGGGATCGTTATGAGAAGCCCTGTGCTTAATTATGAACATAAAGTTCAGTAGAAAGACATGATGACTAAGGACAATGCGCTTGGCTTTTTACCCATTATGTTGTGTTTCTTGAAAAGCTAATCGCATGCTATAAAGGGCAGACATTTGTCAAGATTATTTTGGGAAATCTGGCTTAATAACAGATTGCGAGACAGCACTCTAGGCAGCGAAGTCTGCTACGGTTGCAATGAGCCCATACAGATTTGGAACCCATTGTGACTTCTGTTGGTAATACAGCTTGCTTTAAGGTGCAGTGATATCATCGAGAAAGGTTTATTATACGAGGCTCTGGGAAAATACCTAGAGAGTTAAAGGTTCAGGCCATATTATACCCCTCAAATCCTTCTTTTGTGTTCTTATTGAGGGTTTGACTTGGATGGTATGTTGGCCTTTTCTTGGCTCTGTAACAAATTGCCATGCTTTTGTCACACTTGGCACATGCGTTACCTTTTTCTCACGTCATACGCTTCGCTCCTGTGATTCCCAAGTTCACGCCACATATGGTCAGCAAACACTTCTTGACTTTTCAAGAGTGATGTGTTTTTAGATGTTGAAAGCCACGCAGGACACGGATGGTTGCTCTTGAACTTATGTGATTACTCTCTAACGTGGGCTTGAGTGGCATTAATAAACAATGAAGATCCCAAGTGCTGCAGGTGATGAGGATATTCTATAGATTTTTTTACCACTTAATGTATCACACATTTTTGTGACAGTACATGGAAGTACAGATTGCCAAACCTTCCTTTTGTGCAGTATTTGTTATTGTTGTTGCCATTGGCACTGCTGTGTAATTCCCCATATGAGACCAAATACGGGGCTTCTTTTGTAACCTTCATATTGCAAGTCCAAGCTGGCATTCAAAACGCAGGTCCTCGGCAACTGCTGTTTCTAGCACATTTACTGAGAAGCTGTGTTGTTCGGTTTGATAAAGACAATGTGTTTGAAACCATGAGAGGGCTGAAGTTACCAGTCTGATAAAGGTTAGTGTTGGAGAAGAAAGCGAGTGGGAATTGTTTAAAGTTTGCTTCAGTGTCTGTGCAGGATCTGTATCTGAATCTATTTTAAGTAAACAGATAAACATTTAAATCTTATTAGAGCTCAATATATCTTGGCTACCAAGTGTCACTTTGATCAAATAGCCTTTTTTTTGCTCATTTCGAGCCATTCACTTTCTGCTGAAGCCTACAGTCTCTTTGAGCTGTGACCAAATTCCGTCGCAAGTCATTTTTTCCTGGTACCCTCACAAATCCAGATGAAATTTTGGCTTGGGAAAGATATATCACAATATTAAAACATCTCCCTCACTAACCTTCAGGCTTCAGTATCATCGTCCAGCGTGCAGCGTCTTTCAAACGACAGCAGTTAAAGACCCGGTAAACTCGCGTGTGAGGGAACTGTATCTGTTTAATCACGACGAGCCTAAGATCTCCGCTTTGCTCAAAACAGCCTGGAGCTGAGAAGCAGTGATGAAGGAAAACAGAGATACAGCTTGTCTACAGTTAACAGGCTTAGTTTCAAACACATGGTTACTACATGGAATCTCACCCATTCCACCAACAACGTCTGACGAGACGACCTTATATGATGCCAAGCTCCACACAGACGTTTGCCACTGCAGGGCAAGAATAAAAATCAGGTAGAGGAAGAGTTTTAGGCTGGATATAGCTGCATAGATGCTTCATTCAAAAACAATTATGGAACAGAGCATAAAGGATGAGAACAATAAATCGAATCTGTACCTTTTTTGAAACAAGAAGTAATTATAAAAACTATTGATGGAAGTCACTTAAATGATACTGGTCCTGCTTTTCGGAAATATGCTCTGGAAATGATAGCTGATATTTTGTGACTGCTTTTAGATCAGAAAATTATTCCAGAGGGTTGGAATTATGCCCTGGTTCAACTACTGTGTAAAGGAGGTGATCTGACTAAATTAGATGATTATCTTCCAATCTCAAAGCTGTCAGTATGGTGCAATATCCTTCAGTTCAGGATAAGTGATGAATTAAAGCAGTCTTTTTAAAGCAGTGTTACTGTTACTGCTACAATGAAAGAGCTGAATGACATAAGTGCCCTTATAATATAAATGGTTTTGCGCTGCACTGTTTACAGGTCTTTTGAAAGCATTTGATTCTGTTGGTCATGATATTTTATGGTATCGTCTGGTCAGTACTGTATTATCTGAGAAGTCTGTGGGTTTGGTTAAGAGAGAACAGACAGGGCTCTGCTTTGAACCATTTTTATTTGTAATAATTTCACACTATAGCATGCAAATAATACCGGATTTAATTTGACCCACTCTATGGATTAGCAGCATTTTAACTCTTAAAGTATTCAGCCCCCCTTAATTTTTTCACTCTTTGTTTCATTGCAGCCATTTGCTAAAATAAAATAAAAAATTTTTTATTGTCATTAATGTACACTCAGCATCCCATCTTGACAAAAACACACATAGACATTTTTGTCATAGACATTTAATATCATTAAATGTACGCCTTATTGATCAGAAAATAAAATGCATGTAACTCTCTATTTCTAAGTATTCAGCCCCCCTTAATTTTTTCACTCTTTGTTTCATTGCAGCCATTTGCTAAAATTAAAAAAAGTAATTTAATTGTCATTAATGTACACTCAGCATCCCATCTTGACAAAAACACACAGACATTTTTGTAAATGTATTTAAAAAGAAAAACTAAAATATCACATGGTCACAAGTATTCAGACCCTTTGCTGTGACACTCATATTCAACTCACAAGCTGCTCATTCCTTCTTATCCTTCTTGAGATGGTTCTACTCCTTCATTGGGGTCCAGCTGTATTTAATTGAACTGATTGCACTTGATTAGGAAAGGCACACACCTGTCTATATAAAACCTTACAGCTCACAGTGCACCTCAATGCAAATAAGAATCATGAGGTTGAAGGAACTGCCCAAGGAGCTCAGAGACAGAATTGTGGCAAGACACAGATTTGGCCAAAATATTTTGCAACCCTCAAATTTCCTAAGAGCACAGTGGCCTTCATAATGCTTAAATAGAAGAAGTTTGAGACGACCAGAACTCTACCTAGACTTGGCCGTCCAGCCAAACTGAGCAATCGTGGGAGAAGATCCTTGGTGAGAGAGGTAAAGAAGAACCCATTAGATCACTGTGGTGGAGCTACAGAGATGCAGTAGGGAGATGGGAGAAAGTTACACAAAGTCAACTATCACTGCAGCCCTCGATCAGTCGGGGCTTTATGGAGAGTCTCCTCAGTGCAGGACATATGAAAGCCTGCAAAAAGCACATGAAAGACTTCCAGACTATAAGAAATAAGATTCTCTGGTCTAATGAGACGAAGATTTGACAAAACATTTTGGCGTTAATTCTAAGCGGTATGTGTGGAGAAAACCAGGCACTGCTCATCATCTGCACTATACAATCCCAACTATGACACATGGTGGTGGCAGTCTCATGCTATGGGAGTGTTTTTCACCTGCAGGGACAGGATGACTGGCTGCAGTTGAAGGAAAGATGAATGTAGCCGAGTACAGACACATCCTGGAAGAAAACCTCTTTCAGAGTGACCTCAGACTGAGTCGAAGATTCACCTTCCAACAAGACAATAAGCACACAACTAAAATAACAAAGGAGTGGCTTCGGAACAACTCTGTGACCACTCTTGACTGGCCCAGCCAGAGTCCTAACCTAAACCCAAATTGAGCATCTGGAATGTCTGTCTACCAACATTCCAAGAATGGCAGAGAATCCCAAAATCACGGTGTGCAAAAACTTGTTGCATTGTTACGAAGAAGACTCATGGCTGTGCTAGCTCAAAAAGCTTCTACTAAATACTGATCAAAGTGTCTGAATACTTATGACCATGTGATATTTCAGTTTTTCTTTTTTTGCAAAAAAATCATTGTCTGTTTTTTTTTTTTTTGGCAAGATGGGGTACTGAGTGTACATTAATGAGAAATAAAATGAACTTTTTTGATTTGAGCAAATGGCTGCAATGAAACAAAGTGTGATAAATGTAAAGTGGTCTGAATACTTTCCGTACCCACTGTGTGTGTGTGTGTGTGCGTGTGTGTGTGTGTGTGTGTTTGTGTGTGTGTGTGTGTTGCCACATGTATCGCCTCATCAGATTCACCTCTTTGTTTTTTACAAGATAGTAGTTTATGTTTTAAGCGTTGTGTTAAGCAGATGGGGAAGAAATGAATAACTTATGGTTAAAGTTTTAAAGGTTTTTATTGAAGGATCCTGTTCACATTTTACCAGACAGGCAAGTGGAGGCCACACTTTATCCAATACAGATTGTGGTAATATTTTATACATGCATGCCTCAGGTGTATTTTTTAAACAGTTGGATTATGTTTACCATTCTCCTATGAGATAACAAACATTAGTCGATTTACTCATCATTGCGTTTTGGACCAAAGCTGCTTGTTTACCTCTTTCACTATGAAGACTGATCGTTTTTGTTTATAAGGCAGATCTTGGTCAGATTCCTTCGTATTTGACTGCATTGTTTCATGCAAATTGCCGTTCCTATGGTTAGATTCACTTTGATTTTCCTCGGTAAGGACCGAATTAAAGTCACCACGCTTCATCATGTTGGAATAATTTGCTTGATCATCTGAAACTCAAGCATTTAAGTTCGTTGAGGGATTTCAAATAAGCCATAAAAGATTTTTTCTTCTTTGCTGTAATTGTTGATCTGTTGTAATTCCAAAAGTGGAACTGTTTGTTTGAAACATCCTGGTTGCCTGTTGAAACCGTGTGTGCTGCTGCCTAGGCCAGGGGTTGCTTATAAAGACGTTCTACTCCCAGTGTGAAACCCTGGCTAATTAAAATAAAATATTAAATAAAATTTGAACACAATTTGGTATTTGGACATAAATCTTAAACATTGAGCTCAGGCTCTTTTCCATGGCTTGGCCTAGGGCCTTCAAAAGGGAAACCCTAACGTTTTAGCATACCAAGATATTTTGGACAATTGGATGCTTCCGACTTCGTGGGAACAGTTTCTGTTTCTGTGTATAAAGTTAGGTCCATGAAGGCATGGTTGGGTGAGTTTGGTTTGGAACTTGAGTTGCCTGCAAGGAGCCCTGACCCGAACCTTATCAAATGCATCGGAATGAACTACAAAAGTGAGCCAAGCCCTCTAGTCCAACAAAAGTGCCTGGCCTCACAAATGATCTTCTGGATGAATTCCCACAGACACAGTCCAAAATCTTATAGAGAACGTTCCCAAAAAGAGTGGAAGTTGTCATAGCTGCAACTGAGGAAACGGCTCCTGAACGATGCCTATGGATTTAGAAACAACGCTATAACAACTCCTGTAGGTCTAATGTGTCCCAATACTTTTATCCATATTGCGTATATATTGTATATTGAGCAGAATATTAATACATAGGGTCCTATCATGTACAGGATCCAAGATATTCAGTAAGTTCAGTTTTTTCATAGAATGCTTTTACATGCAAAGCACTGGCAACAATGCCAAGAAAAACTCCCTGAGCCCATTAAGATAGAAGGCTTGAGAGGAACCTGTGCTCCTCTGGGAGGGGCTAATAAGGAGCAGTCAGTAGAGACAGAGCAGTGGTGGATGCTGGTCTTTCAAGGAGGGGAAGCTCAATTTCGGCCTACATCATAAAATGTGTTTATTTATACG
>JAVSBV010175314.1:0-13567 GCA_033117975.1 Parotocinclus spilosoma | reverse complement strand
ACACACTTTGAATATGCAACATACTAAAACCGGGTTGGTCAACATGCTTATTAATATGTATCAGCAAGTCGAATCCAGCCAATCAGAAAAACCCCAACGCCTCGTTGCCACGATCTTCGTGCAGTCCGCCTCTTTTCCGAAAATTGACGATGATTGCCGATCGTTATTTCCCCCCTCTGAGTAAAAGTAAAAAATCCTGGAGCAGCTACGAGTCTCGGTAAAGACGCTCCAGCGAAAGGCCTAACTCAAACTTGGAAGATTCAGAAATTTATATTTTCTAAAGCTTTTATAGCATTCATCTGGTAGTTACGCCAATAACATTATTTACTACGCTTGTTAATATCAGTGCTGCGTTTGGTGACGATTTCTAACGTTTTGTACGTATTTCGTGGGGAAACGCAAGAAGCTGGGGAGTCGAGTTAAAGCAGTGGCCGGACAGCAGTAACTGATTTCGGTATGAGCGGTTGGAAAGCCCCCGGAAAGCCTGGAGCTTTGTACCAACTACGTTTTTCAACTTATGTTATGCTAAAAATGTCTCAATTTTACTGTTTGACCGCTGTGATGCGCTCGCGTATTTAGTGAGGTGACTTTTTAGATTTCGGCGAGGATTTATTTTTCATTTGTGTATTAGGCCACGTGTTAATGAACAGAGTAGATGTACTGACAGTTTAATGAAAATCATTCGAAACTTGTTCTAATGTATACACGGTTAAATTAGTAGATGTGTTGTGTCAAGTTTAAGTAGTGTTAATTTATATTTTTTATCCGTGTCACATTTTGTAATGCCCATCACTGGGCTGGCCAGAGTGAATTTAAACCTATTAGCTGTTTATATTGCAATGCTTAAGAATTGTTAATTGTATATATTGTATTATTATCATCCCAGTTCCTCTAAAATCCTCTAAAAGTCATTCTTCGTCTGAAGGAGAAGGTTAATGCACAATATGGCCGACCTGGTGGTGATTTCTAGCACTCTAGCTTTCGTTTCTTCTCCACAAACAGGGCTGATCGAGTCATGAACTGTTTGAGTCGATTCTCATTCAGGAATCGATTGAACTGATTCTAGGAGTCATTTAACGTTTCTTAAACCCTCAGCATTTTTCGTGAATCACCTAAAGTGACTCTTGATTCGGTGAATCGGCTCCCAGCCAATTCGTGAACTAGGTTGCCTAACGGCAGCGTTTGCAAATACAGTAACTGGACTACAGTGTTTTATGAAAAAAAAATAGATTTGGGTTAAACACGGAACGATTCAGCATGTATTACCTTATGTAAAGTAGATAAGTTTGTATGAACGACACTTTTATGCCTCCCTCTTAATTTGAGGTATTCATATCTTGGTCATGGTTCAGGGTTATAACAATTTAATCACTGTACTTAATTGAGCTAATACAATAAGTTTCCGAAGACACTCTTAGGATTGAAGCTTCAGTTTCCTTGTATTATCAGATTAAATGTTTTGTGTGCTATATGAAGCTAACTAACAAAGACGGCTTGCTTCACTCGACGACTTATAGCTAGTAAAACAGGATAAAATCAAATGTTTAAGCTTTACACCGGTCTAGTTAGATCTAGTAAATTACATTTGTTACCAAAATATATTACGTTTAATTTTGCTTTAATCAAATTTTCCTTTTGTGCGTTGCTCACAGAGTTGAGGTTATTGTCTTCCTTTAGTTATGTGGCTAACGTCGGGCTGGGTGTCAAACCGGATACCAAGGCACTAAATAGTACGCCAAACAAGTGCACTGTCAGGTTACCTATTGCGTACTATTTAGTGTGAAGCACCCGGTTTGGGCGCTGCCCCCTCTTTGCGCGAACAAGGGCTAGTTTGTCTACGTTGTAGCTAACGTGTTTTTTTTTTTCAAGTAGCTAACATGCTAATGGTTTCTAGCGCGGTATATAGATATAATTCGGTAAACAATCGCACATTTTGTGTATATGCACTAGAACCCAATTTAAAAATCACCCCAAAAGCCCACTGAGCTTCGGTTAGACGATGTAAAGTGGCCGTTAAGACACAAAGCCTGCGTCCAAAACCGATGTAGCAACGTTGGATTTATTTAAACGTTAAAGCGTAATATGAGCAGTACAATATACAGACTGTATTTAACGAGCTTTGTGTTTATATTGTAGGTGATGAAACTTTAATTTTAAACGAATCTCTTGTCCAAACAGGACTGACTTGTCTGTAATTCCGAGCTAGGCTAGGCTAATGCTGGGTGCCGTAATGCTTTAACGTCACTCCGTAGCGTTACATAAATAGCTAGGCTAATGTAGCGCTGATTTAATGGCAGATTTTCCTTCCTGTAGTAGCTAAACCTTAAATAAATACATATTAGTTGTATTTTAAGATTTCACAGTTAGAATCACTGGTAAGATATATCCCATCAAACGCATCTAGCAGACATTAATATTAGTGTGTGGTCCGGTGGTGTTTGGTTTACACTTAAGTTAAATCCGTTTTAGTTAGCTTGGTTTAAAGAGGTCAGTAAATGTTTAGAGTTTTAACACATTTTAGACTAACTCGCATTGAAAACCTTGTTTGTCCGGTGTAGTAGTTCACTGACGAGTGTTGTGTTGTGTAACCTGGGCTCTGTTTGTTTGATCTTTATACATTATAGTTAATACTGTGTGTGTTTTTTTTAAAGGTAGATCTCTTTGTGTAATCTCTTTGTGTAGCTGTCTATCTTTACAAACGTTATACACTGAGCTCTGTGCTGTACATACAGTCTCAGGCTGGTGGTGTAAAGTGGTATGGGTGAACAAAGATGGAGTCTGTGTCTCTATCCTGCCTGGTATTTGTAAGGAAGAGGGAACAGAGGCTGAGTCATTTCAGCCTGTAACAGGCCATTAAGCAACAGATTAGAACAGACGAAAACTACCTTTATCTCCCTGCTAAAGCACAAAGATCAGACTAAGTGATTTAGGATGCAATCGTGCAGTTTAGGTAACCTGGGGCTTAATGGTTTTGGTCATGGATTATATAAACAATCAGCTAGTAAAATGAGTGATGGTTATACAAAAGCTGTGGTGCTTAAAATGTCACACGAGCTGCCAGATTTAGAGTTTACTCCACTTTCTGTCCACATTCTAAAGATGCATGTTGGGTTAATTGGTTGCTCTAAAATGGCCCGTTGTGAATCTCTGACTAGTATCAACGTGGCCCTGCACTTGTCAGACCTATAACTTGTCAGTTATATCGGGGTTGCTTAAGATTTGTGCGTAAATGCACAGAGTATTTGAGCTGCATTGTAGCCAAATAATAAACAATTGTAAATGCATCCGTCTCCCCAAGACGTAACCGAAAGCCCAACAAATAATTTAACACGGCGCTATTGCGGCTGCTCCACGCTGCTCATGGTAGGCATGTCTGGCCACAACACCAAAAGTGAAGGTTCGCATTGTTTGGCTAACTGCATGGTCCCTTATTTGAGGAAGAACTCCGGTATAACCTGCAGTCTGAACTTAGTACATTATCTTCTCCTCAGCTCAACTCGCAGCATGTTAATGGGATTTAGATCAGAGGACTTTTAAAACTCTGTTTTGTTTTCTATCTGCAGAATCTAAACGTCCGTTTGGAATTAAAACAGACTAGTTTAGGGGGATCCTTTTCACAGTTTTGAGAACGGTGCCCCCTTTGGCGCGTGTTCGCACCACAGGAACTGGTTCAGATGAAACAATATAGGCGCTTTTTAATATATTGACTGCAATGATATTTATTTTTCTGTGTGTTTGAGTGCACTGAGTGATGTAACTATGCCTGTGTCCCTGTGTTGAGCCATTTTAAACTTGCCATAACCATAAACAGCAGATCTTCGAGCTTGAAACAGGAAAAAAAAAAATACAGTCAAATGGACTGGTGGTGAAGTCCAGGCTTTAGTGAGGTACAACATGATTTTGAGTAATGAAGCAGGGTTCCTACTGCCGGTACGATTGCAAACCAGAAAAGGCCCTGGAACCTTTGTAGTTCTCAAGAGCTGAGGTCTGTTAAACTGTTTGGTCCAAAAGTGTCTTCACTGCATGATTTGGTCAGGTTTCCAGTTCGATAACAAACTTACTGAATCAAACGGCACCAAGTTCTGTAAATCTCTCTAACGCTGAAACTCGCATTCTGTGTGGTGACAGAATACACACGCGTCCTCTTTCAGGCAGGTTTCTTTGTGACATATTTACACAGCAGTGAAACAGGAAGTCTGTGAGGGTAACGCAGGTTCCTCAACAGCCGGTTGAAAAAATACAAAGTGAAATAATGTGTTCCAGGTCAGATTCTGTTCCTACAGGTGTCTAGGGGCTGGAATGTGACTGAAGATTTAGTAAACAACGTTAGATTTTTAACCTCTGGTTAAATGCACTTCATATAAAGGTTGGCATATTCTCATTTATAGTGTGAGATGAAGTTACTTAACCACAAACTGTAACAGCGTTAGATTAATATTATCACAAGTAATCACACGCCAAACTAAGTTGTCTAAAAGTGACGATTTGAACATGCTTGGTTTTATTTAGTCATTTTAAAACATTAAATAGTTACCCCACATGAACAGCGATCACAGATTATTTATCCAACACTTCTGGGCATTCGTGCTTTGTGAAGTTATTCAGTGGGGAGGAACGAATTTTTGTGATTATGACCAGTCATGGCATGACCTGTTTCTGTAGAGGAACTAGTTTTTTTATTATCTAACCTGTAGCTGTTTCCTGCCAACTCATAATTCAAAATAATGATAATAAATAATCCTGTAGCCATGCCTGATGCTATTTTAGGCTGTTTTGTTTTGTAGTTACTTTAAGATGCAGACATGTAAAATATCACGCCAATATAAATAGCAATAATATATAATAATATTATATATGTAATTCCTAAATTTTCAGTTTTAAAAGTTTGTGACATCCCCCATGTTCGTGTTTTATTACACGATTCCAAGATTGGTGGGGTTTGAACAAATTTGGAAGGTTGGAGGTGAAATTTTGAAAAATGGCATGCTGCAAGTTCTCTTATTTTATTTTATTTAATTTCGACAGCAGCTGCTTCCCAAATTGGCGCCTCTCCACTAACCGGCACAGGAGAGTAAAGGGAGTTGATTACTTTCCAATTTTGAGTTCCTTTAAAATGGCTTGTGTATATAAATGTATTGTTTTCATCGTTCTTGCGTCCGTCCCTCGTTTTCTAATTCTCGTTCCTGCATTTCTTTAATCGCACCCCCTATTTAAACCCCTTGTCTGAACCCATTAGGGTGACGCTGCGTTCTTTCCGTTTTTGTGCGTGAATTTCTTCTCTGTTTCCCAAACTTCGTCGTTTCAAATACTTGCGTTCGGCTTCATTCTCACAGGGTGAAATTTGTGTATCTACAATTAAGTACAATAATGTAAGGACTTGTGAGAACGTTTCTGCTCAGAAGTGTTAATAATAGTTGATGTAACATTAACATTAGATTGTGTAATCAGATTTATTCATTGATACTCCTCCATGTTCGGATCAGAGTCACAAAACGTAACAGCGTCTTTAAATAACAGCATTTAAAATGGTCCTGATTAATGTTATTTCACGTGTCACGATACACAATAATATTCGGGGTTTTTTATACGGAGGTTTCAATACGAGACGAACTGTGAATCAAATACATTAAGATTTTTTAAAATTATTTGCTTCGGCGTTTCTGAACCTACTCTGTTGTAGACGGTCCTGGATTCTCGCACTCATTTCACCCGTAAAGTAATAGTGGCACTTTAAGGATCAAATTGTAAATAAACTGGCTGAAGCAAGTTCAGTTTCCATATGTACTCAGGTTATTATACTAAGACTTGTATGTTTTTTTTCCATGAAAACTTTCCAAAAAATGTGTTTGTATATGCCTCTGTGACCTCTACATCAAAAAAATAAAAGAAATTAAAATAGTTTTCTTTATTACTTTCTCCATGTTGTATCGAAAATGTATCGTATCATGGAGCAAAAACCGCAATATGTATCGTATTGTGAAATTTGTGTATCGTTTCACCCCTACTGCTGTGGTAAATCTTGGTTCTCAGCAATCACTGGTCCAGCACAAAGTACAGACAAAGCCTCATTAAGAATAGGACTATACCTAAATAAAAGCCTTGATTAATAGATTTATTGATTTAATTGATTAATAATGTTCTCACCATACCAATTTGAATTATCCTTTTTTTTTTAAAGTGCATACTTTAGCAGTATCGTATCAAGTCCCTTTCTTGTGACATGTTGAGCTTAGAAAAAGTGGGAGCTACTCTTTTCTCTCTTAAATGCGAACTCTACTATTAGCAATCAAAACCTGATTGGTTGATTCAGCTCTTATTAGACATCTAAGACTAATCTTCAAACCTTGTTACCGGAGTACTTCAGAACGAGAACAACTCCTTTGGATAATTTGCCAACTCAATTTCTTGCTTTCTTAAATCAAATTTTACAGTGGGTGGAGATATTTAAATACTAAGTAGTTTGTTTTTGCACATAAATGCCTAATATGCTCATTATCTTACAGTTTTTCCCACTATATTATTGATAGTTTGTTTGACTGGGCACTGAATGAGGATCGCTGCAGTAAAATATTGAAAATGTGGCTGATTTGATTAGATATACATATTGTCGATCTAATCAAATCAGTCACTTTTAAATATTTCCATATATTCATATATAATAGGTCTCTCTAACTCTTCCTCTTCTTCGGTAGGTGTGCATAGCCAGGTGGAACAGCCAGTCCTGCTTGGACACTCCGGTGAGACAGGACTTGGTCCATGGAGAGGGACGTGCTATAGTGATGGGGAACACAATAAAGATAGCTTTCTCTTGTTGGCTGCTTCAGAATCATGCAATTGGACAGGTTAGAGCCTTTCTATAACTGATTTTGTAATATTTTTTTTGTTATATTCATCAGAGGTCGTGAAGGATGAGCTGGCAAAAATATCAAATTGTTTTTGATATCAAATGATTTTTTTTATAAGCTGGACCACAATTAATGAGATCTCTCAATTGTTCGTGTTTGTAAACACCACAAACACCAGTATTTTTCTGTACTGTAAAATACAGCAGAATGAAAGGACACAATAACGGACGCAAATAACATCGCACTTAGTGCGTATATTATCATGGTTTATCTTGAGTTTCTATCACTGCATCTTGTAATCCTTCTACACTGCTCGCATAAATGAGGGGATATTTCAAAATGAATATGAAGCGATTTAAAAAAAGCGTTTGATTTTATTTCATTGAACAAGCTCATCAGAAAAGCAAATAAAGTCAAAGAAAGTTGTTCGATTACACAAATGAGATGCAAACTCTTTGTGATTGAGTAGTAAGTGATATATTCATGAGGATGAACAGATGCATGTAAAACTTTTTTTTTTTTTTTTTTTTTTTAAAGTTGTTTGATTCTACTGTAGAAAAAAACAAGCTCCAGAAAGTGAGGCTGGGATCTGGCAAGGCTTTAAGGGTGAGGTTGTGATTTAATCGTTAAATCTGTTTATAACGTTTTCATACAGCAGTTCAGAACACACATGTTCAATAGAAATAGATGACAGTTTAAAAAGTTATTGACTTTTGTTCATCTCTGTATAATTTAGGGTTGGGAAAAGGAGATGTTAGGAATGCAAAAAGGAGGACGACGTCTAATAATTATTCCACCCAGTATGAATGGGGGGCCAAAGCCCATTCCAAACAATGGAAGCTCACTGGTGTTTGATGTAGAGGTTCAGCAGGTGAGCCAAAGTACTTCCCTCATATTGCGAATCTTTCTATTATATTGGAGGCTTGGAATTCATGGGCATCTTCACTCCTCATCACAATTCACACATCGAACGATCTGTAATTTAAATTCTAAATAAAATTCTGACTTCCAACCTCAGCACTATAAATGGAACATTTCAGTGGTAAATGGGTGAGGTAAAGAGGTTTGTCCAGTCATGCTGATAATTCACCAATACGATTTCACACACACACACACGCACACACACACAACACCATAAAACCAAAAAGAAATGCAGTTATAGAGGCTTATTACTTACATTATTATATTCCATATACTGTGTGTATTTTCAGTTTATGGGTGCGGTTTGAGATACACACTCAATCATACTGCTGCTGGGGGCTGCACAGTGACTCGGTGGGTAGCACTGCTCCCTCACAGCAGGAAGGTCCTGGGTTCAATCCCACGGTAGAGCAGCCTGGGTCCTCCCTGTGTCTGCATGGGTTTACTCCAGGTGCTCCGGTTTCCTCCCACAGTCCAAAAATGTTAGATGAATTGATTACTCTTAATTGGCAATAAGGGGTGTGTGTGTGTGGGGGGGTGTTTTTTATGATTAGCCTTTAGTTAAGCTTGTGTATAAAGTGGCCACTGACGCTGATAGCGACGTTAAATAAGGCAAACAAATAAATACTGAGACAGGCTGAAAGTGGATTCACCTCTGTCTATAAAGTTTCCTTTATATTTACTTATCTAATTAATTTATTGGCATTGTCCAGTGTATTACGTTTTATTGCTTTATTTATTCTTTTAGTTATTAATGACATATGAACATATTGATTCCTAATTCATGTTTGGACATTGTGGCCTTAATTACTGCTAACATTGAGCTTGATATGACTGACCCCTAGGTGAAATGCCCCAAATATGAAGAGAGCTTTAGTTGGGGATCTTTGGATTCATTCAGTACATCTCCTGTTCATACTGTGGACAACAAAATCACCGAGTGTGCTGCCGAGTTTCCCACCGGTGTGTCTTCTGACCCAGGGTTTGTCCAATACAGTTTCATTTAGTGGAACTAATTGTTCATCTAAGTGTGTTTAAATGGTTTAGCTGGATCGTTTAAATGACATTTACACGTTTTATGACGGTAATCTGTAGAGAGCAAACTTCCCAGGACCAGCGAAGACCCATAAATAAACCTCCAAAGGTGAGTCATTAAGCAATTGGTATGGATTTATTTAGGATTTCTGCTAGAAGGTAGTAATCAAAGTATCTAGGCTAATTAAATAAATAGTTCATATAACATTGCACTGGGTGGCAGCAGGCTAATGGAATAGGCCGTCTCCATGAAGACCTGGGTTCGAGTCCCAGCGATTAGTCTGGCTGCATCAGATATCACATGCAGACATGTCTGACTGACTGTATCTAAGGGAATATCAGTGAGGGGAATCCTCTTTTGTGCTTCTGTGGCCCTGCCAGCCCCACAATGGACAGGCATTCCTTCCTGAGCACATGTACGGCTGCATGTACACATGAATCTAAGTCTGAGCTTAGTTTGGTCCATTTATGCTTGCTTGCTATTGGAACATCCCGAGCCTTAATGGATATATAGTGCTCAAAAATTATAATTAAATATCCCCTAATTTGTGATCAGTGTACATAATTCATGCCTATGGGCAAAGTCTTGATGGGAGTTAAAGGGTACGTGTAATCCATGTCCTTATTGATGATATTTCTCCACTTTTGTTCCACGATTCACTCTAGAATCCAGATTCAACCAAAGCTAAGCTAATCTCCCGTATGTCTAAAATGGGCCAGCCCACATTACCTTTCCTAAAAGGGGCCATAACAGCTTGCCCCAGTGACCCTAAAACAGAGGTAAGGACTTGTTTGGACCAGAAGATATTCTCTCTCTTATTCCCTTTGTTTACTGGATCTGTTTCTAGCTTAGAGATTTAAATTCAGTAATTGCTGTACATGACCCTTTTGAGATGCTCCTCTGTTCTCTCTGTGAATAGGAATTTGGAGAGTCTGGACCAGCAGCACCATCCTCTTTATCGGTGCATTCTGTCTCCTCAAAACTTGGGGCTGTTCAGCACCCAGAGCCAATAAACACACGCATCCCTCATGAGGTGCCTATCAGCTCTTATCAATATTGTGATTACCATTAGTATTACACACATTTTTCCTAAAATAATAACACACAAACTGTTGTATACTTCATTCCTTTGTATCTGTTTTATGACATGCAGTCTTGGCCAAAATTGTTTTTCTCCCAGAAAAAGTAGTATTTACCCCACAAAGTTATTGAAATTACATGTTTATTTCCTTTGTGTCTGTTGGTGATAATTGAATGAAAAACTGCAGAAATGGGCCAGACATAATTGTTGGCACCCTCAACGTAATATTTGGTTGCACACCAATTTTCTGGAAAAAATTAATGGGTGTGAACAATTTTGGCCATGACTAACAACTCATTACATCACATTACTTGTCTTTAATTACGTTACAGTATTTTAATGTAATTAATGAATTGTTAAATACAACCGCAACGTTTTAACAAGACAAGACCAGACAATTAGAACCAGCTGCCGAATTGGTCATACTGCCCTCACCCACTGGCACCTCCTGTCTGGTGAACAGTCCCTAAACTGTCATTTTTGTGCCACTCCCCTTACAATAAACCATGGCTGCGTCCGAAATCGCATACTTCCATACTATACAGTACGTGAAAGCAGTAGGCGAGAGCATGTAGTGTGTCCGAATACAAAGTGTGCTTGAAACAGTACGCGAAAAGTCCGGATGACGTCCTCAATCGGCAGCCATTTTAAAGTATGCAACCAAAGCACACTATCCTATCCCATGATTCAACTGGAGCAGCGAAGGCGTTTGATGCTGATTAAGTAAAATAGCAGACAGCGCTGAGGTGACGGTTTACAAAAAGTAACAAAATATTTTCAAATAATAATAAATGTCCGCGAATTGGGCTTTTATTGAAATGAATGAAGGCGATTTTTTGTTGGTGGTGTGACATCATGCATCACATGACATTGGTAAGATGGCGGGCGTAGTGCGTCCGAGGTTCTGCGTATATTGCATACTTGCATACTTAAAGAGCGTACTGCTTTAACGGTCGAGCAGCGCGTACTGAGTCGAAACTAGTGCGTACTGTCAAAGTATGCGATTTCAGACGCAGCCCATGTCAATGAAAATGAGAATCATGAGGTCCAACAACCTGCCCATGGAGCTCAGAGACAGAATTGTGGCAAGGCACAGATCTGGCCATGGTTACAAAAATCTTCAGCACTCAAGGTTCATAAGAGCACAGTGGCCTCCATAATCCTTAATTGGAAGAAGTTGGGGACGACCAGAACTCTTCCTAGACCTGTCTGTCTGTGGGAGAAGAGCCTTGGTGAGAGAGGTCAATAAGAACCCAAAGATCACTGTGGCTGAGCTCCAGAGATGCAGTAGGGAGATGGGAGAAAGTTCTGCAAAGTCAACTATCACTAAATCCCTCCACCATTCGGGGCTTTATGGCAGAGTGACCTGACGGAAGCCTCTCCTCAGTGCAAGACTCACAGACTATGAAAAATAAGATTCTCTGGTCTGATGAGACAAAGATTGAACTTTAATTCTAAGTGGTATGTGTAGAGATAACCAGAAAACTACTGCTCATCACCTGCCCTACACAATCTCAACAGTGAAACATGGTGGTGGCAGCATCATGCTATGGGGTGCTTTTCAGCTGCAGGGACTGGACGGCAGGTTGCAGTTGAAGGAAAGATGAATGCAGCCACGTACAGACATATCCTGAAAGAAAACCTCTTCCAGAGTGATCAGGACCTCAGACTGTACCAAAGGTTCACCTTCCAACAAGACAATGACCCTAACCACACAGCTAAAATAACAAAGGAGTGGCTTCGGAACAACTGTGTGAACAAATGTGACCATTCTTGACTGGCCCAGCCAGAGCCCTGACCTAAACCCAATTGAGCATTTCTGGAGAGACCTGATTTCTAAGTCTGTTTTTATTGTGCCAATATGGGATGCTGAGTGTACATTAATAAGAAATAAAATTAACTTTTTTTATTTTAGCTAATGGCTGCAATGAAACAAAGTGATTAATTTAAAGGGGTCTGAATACTTTCCGCACCCACTGTATGTCTCGCTGATGATAGATAGGTTGATAGACACATTGTTTGTTCTGAAGATGTGGCACACTTTGTATGAATCAAGCCAACCATATCTTATATAAAGGTTATATGTAAAATTTTACACCTTGTAAATAGAATGTGGAGCAACTGATGGTTGATTTGGCTTCATATTATTTGACATTGTATTTGACATCGTATTCTGTTTTTATTTATGTTTTTCACAACGTCTCAACTTTTAAGGTTGTAGATAACTTTTGAGACTGGGTAAATCCCATTTTCATGTACAGAACAGTCTTTGTATGACAGTCCAGTCCACTTAGCTAGTAAAGTGCTTTTTGGACTTTTACCTGGATGTATATTCTGGAATTTACATGCCAGTGTCAATACTAACTGAGCAGAATATTATGCATTCAAAGTTGGAACTGAATTAGTGAAGTCTTTGAAGTCTTTGGTTAGGTTTATGGACTGTGAACTTTGCCACTAGCTTACCAGGGTCTACGTATTTGTTCAGATCCTTTTAATCAAGTTGACCATCACTGTACTCTTGCAGGATGTGGGAAGATTCCATGTTATGGCACCTTGTAGGGACCTGAAGTAGAATGAGCCCCTCTGGCAGCTCATAAAGGATGTGCCTTGAGGTCCAACCCATGTCTGTAGCTGAAGAGATTTTGGTGCTTGGTGGCAGTTGCAGCTGTCTTTTACTCAAAAAAGCACTTTAGCACCAACTTTGGCCCCTGACTTGAGGCATGTGAGATCCCTAAAAGGTGCTGGTTCACCATTTCTCTCCACACGTGTAACTATAGAAAAGTCACTTTCACAAAACTAGATTCATGGCATGTATGTGGAAGCCCAGGAGCCACCAAATACAGATGCCTTAAACTAGAATTCCAAAACGTCCTTAGACTCCGAGAAGAACACATGAACCTGGCCTACACAAGCACTTTTTCAAAGTCAATCATAGTCCAATCTGTGACAGCTGCAAGACACAAACACTAGTGAAACACATCTTAACACAATGCCCCAAATACCACATGGAAGGGGCTCAAACTGCCATGTAGACTTGACCACACCAAATTAAATATGCTCTTTTTTAACAGAAGCCTCAATTCATAAAATAAAGAAGAAACAGAAGACTACTGGTCACCAAAATCACACAAAGGTCAAACTCCAAATGAGAAAGAAAGGGAAATGGAAAAATACACCAGGCGCAAACATTAAAAATCCTGAATGTTACTTAGGTGTAAAACATGACATTACAATGACAAACAATCAAACAAATATATAAACTAACCATGTTATCAGGGAGGACCCAATTAAACAAATGTGATAATATTATAAATAATATTATAAAATAAAATATTATACTTGGTAATTTATTTATTGGGGAAATGTATCCAGTGTTACATATCTGTGAGTGGTAAAAGTGAAGCTTTGCTTTGAGTGTTCAGTGTTTCCGGTATAATTGATCTCAACTTCATTATTGAGGTTGGATGAAGATTTTAACACTTCATCTGATACGAGTTATCATTCATTTCATCATTTATTTATTAATTTTCTTATCTGCTTAACCCTGAAATACTACTCATGCTGTCATTATCATCTGACATGCCTGAACTTGAGTGCAGATCAAATTTACAGTGCATCCGGAAAGTATTCACAGCGCTTTACTTTTTCCACATTTTGTTACGTTACAGCCTTATCCCAAATTGT
>JAVSBV010175304.1:0-13567 GCA_033117975.1 Parotocinclus spilosoma | reverse complement strand
TGGAAATAGGATGCACCTGAGCTAAATTTTGAGCTTCATGGCGAAGGCTGTGAATACTTACGTAAATGTGATTTCTTCGTTTTTTATTTTAAAAAATTCAGAACTCTCAAAAAAACTTTTTTCACATGGTCATAATGGGGTATTTTGTGCAGAATTTTGAGGAAAGATTAATTTAATACAATTTGGAATACAGCTGTAACGTACCAAAATGTGGAAAAAGTGAAGCGCTGTGAATACTTTCCGGATGCACTGTACTTATGTCAGACATGGTTGCAACGTGAGGCTGTGTCCAGTAGTAGGGAGGTCAGTCAGTGGTTCATCCCCCAGAACAAATTTACATCAGCACAATAGTTATGGGCCAGTTTAGAGTGGTCAGTTACCTAAAAGCTAGGTTTTGGAATGTGAAAGGAAACTAGAGTACCCAAAGTAAACTCTCAGGGACGACATGCAAACTATACCAAACGGGCTTAGTCAAAGATTGGGATTGAACCAAAGATCTCTGAGCTGTAAAGCTACAGCGCTAACCACATGCACCATGATGTCGTCCAGTGAGTAGTTGAAAAATGTTTCCCAGTTGGTTTGTGTTTAATGTGACACCAAATATTCTCTTCATCGCAAATTTCTCAAATTTGGAATCTGACCAGAACAGGACATAAAAGATCACCAAATAATGACTAATCTTTAAAAAAAAAAAAAAAAGAGGATATTTTAACACCCAGCCATGTGTTACATTAAGGTTTAGAGCAAACATTTAAATATTGACATGCTTTTATTCTTGTGTACAAGTCCAAAACATCAAACTTAAGCAAAAAAACAGTAACAACGCAAACAATGATACAGGTATCAGAAGTACATTTTCTTATTTTTTTGCAAATTTTCCATAATTCCAATGATTTCTTGTTAGGACCATTAATAATAAGCTTAATAATTGAATGATTAACAGTTTTATTCACAAAACTGCCGAAAATGGGGAAAACTGGGACATTTAATTGTTGTATGTAAACTTTAGCAAGTAATAAACTTTACCAAACATCATTTCCTAAATTCAAAATAACTTAACCTGAACAAAATGCAAAAAATATTTAAGACCGTTGCACCATTGTATTTTACCCACTAATTAAATAACAAAATAAATGCTAAACTGAAGCACGAGCACCTGACTACGTCTGGCTAGGCGAAATTAATGTTGAACTTAGCAACGGGTTAACCGCCATAATTGAGTAATATTAATGTGATAAGCCTAATTAATAACTAACAATGTTTAAGATTACTTACAAGTGTTGCACTTTATCCTCGTAACATGCATTAGTGTTCCGCTGTTATAAAACGTTTTGAAAGCTAGCGAGCTTTGTTATAAAGCTGAAATGCCAGCTTGAGGTGTCGGTTTCTATGGCGACAGATTCTAGCGAGGACATGCTTTACGTTAGCTAGCGAGCTGGCAAAAAGCGTTAACGGTAACTGATAAGTAACAACTTCACAAAAATATGAGAAATACAAATAAATACGTTTATAAAGTAATTAATTAGAAGTCTGTGCTTTATCATATTTGTTAGAAGTCAGATAACGTTTATAGCGTTGTAGTTCCAGCTACTAACAAGACAACAAACTAGCTCGTGTCAAAATAAAAGTCAGTACACACGATGTAGTTTTTCAAAAACAAATCAGATTTAAAAACCGAATAACAAGGGGACAGTTGTTCAAAAAGTGTAATCTGGATCAAAATTATCCGGATTTTAAAATCCCTGTTTTGCTATCCAGAATCACGTTATCCTTCTTACTTTTATCCCAGTTGTTTAAAGAAAAGTTGGATTGGCTTAATCTTATCCAGATCCAACTTTTCAAAATGACCAAATCCAGATGATAAGCATTCTTAATTAGACTGCATATCAAACTGAAGGCTACAAGGTATGTAAAAAAACAACAGCCAGCTAGAATAGCCAGCATGGGGTGACTCAAAGTATATTTATCTGAAGAAACAAACAAAAAATACAAACATCCCATTTTCATGATCTTTGGCCCAGTCATAACATATCTTCTACACAAAAATGTGTGTGCCATATTCAAAACTCAATTGAAAACTTAAAATGTAAACCTTGACACATAGCAAAACCACACAACCTTATTCCTCTGTGGAATAACCAAAAGTTTAAAGCTGTGCTTTCAGAAGAAGGATCTCAAGTTTGCCTTTGTTTTGCTGTAGTTTGGTTAAAGTAATTTGTCCTCTGCCAGGTGAATCTGTACTGCTGCTCTTTCAGTTTCTTGTTTAAGAAGTGCCATATGGGCATCATTATTATTATATTTGTTTGGCACATCACGTTTTTGGCCTCTTTGACTTGCTGTTAGAGTGATTACTGTCTCAACATGTGCAGATCCACCTTCTTCCAAAGCAACAGTACTGAGATCAAGAATCACGGTTACCTTGGCATCCGCATTTACTGGCTGGCTTTCCTCTTCAACTGTGGGCTCACCATCCCCTGAAACACCCTAAATCCCATGTAGAGCTTGTGAATGCTGCCCTCCAATAATGTCAAGAACCAAGTCAGTGAATTCACCACTTTCGAAGGGCTTATTGCCTGTTTGAGGGTTCTTTGCCTCGGCATGGTCATTTGTTGCTTTGGCCTTCAGATTCTTCCAATTTTACAAGATCCATTCCAATCCATTCTGGCCAGATCCTGTGATATTTACATTTTGTGTGATTTCAGCCAAAACACCTTTTTTTCTTGTCAGTAACTATCTTTGAAAAATAATATTTGGACTGTAAATATTACGTTTCACAGTAAAGTTAAAATTGCCTTTTATTTATTTTATTTTGTCAGCTATTAAGATGATTTTATTTCAACCTCACTCTGTAGAGTAAAAAAAAGTTGATGATTTCAACTGTATGGCTTAAAATACGGGAAAAAAATAAAAATAAATAAATCTATATCTACTACATAATAAATGTTATTCATTTTATAGGTTTAAATTGAATTGATCCACCCTGAATCCACCAAACTGCTGGGATTAGAAGAATCCAAATCTTTTATATCAAAGTTATCCCAATCCTACTAAAAGGTTTAGAACAACACAAACTGAGGGTTTCATTCAGATTAAAACCAGGATAGGATTACGTGATCTAATCTGATTTTAGATTCTGTTTTTGGTTTTAAATAACCCCTTTTCAAGATTTTATCCAATCCATTATCCAAAATCCAATCAGATAACATTTGGACAACTGGCCTAAGAAAATAAGATGTTGAAAACTTATATTATATGCAAACAAAATATTGGGAATTAATTGTTAAATCTAGTTACTTTCTGCTTAAATAAATAAAAACAAAAACAAACAAACAAGAAATAGTAAATACTGTGTTTATGATGTGATTATGATGTTGTGAATTGCAAAAGTCAGATTTTAAGTTTAAATAGAAAGAAACATTACAGTGATCTAATTACTTTTGCACGTAATAAGGTAAAGTAACAGTTTAGCTTTACTTTTACATTCATGGCATTAAAGGAACTAAGTAATTAAAAAGTTACAAAATAGTAATTCTTGTTTCTGAGCAAAAACTATACAGTCCTGCTTAAAGCTTATGAACGCTTTAGAATTTTCTATGTATATTTCTGCAAATATATGATATGAACATCATTACATGTTCATTCAAGAGACATAAGTAAATAAAGACAGCAAAAATAAACAAGCCCGATATAAATTAAAACAAGTATTATATTTTAATTTGTAATTTATTTATTGAGGGAAATGATGTAATACATGTGAGTGGCAGAAGTATGTGAACCTCTAGGATTAGCAGTTTATTTGAAGGCAAAATTACAATCAGGTGTTGCAAGAAATATGATGACAATCCGGTGCAACGTTTTGTGAAAGTCTATCATAATTAATTGGGCTGTCTTGGTAAGGGCCTAGTTTAGCATTTGGTAATTGATAGTAAGATGGCATGGTCACCCAGTTTCACTATATACTGGATACTTACTGTAGTGGAGGTAGACTGCCAAAGAACTATAGCACTGGCCTACTGTGTGCCCACTTGCAAGCTGGTTGACAATTTGTAGCACGTCTGGCTCTACCTCAAGTTTTTATTTTATACTGTTTTTCTGGATCACCCTCCATTCAAACTTACTTGCCAATGGATTTCAGAATGTGCCAATCAAACTGAGTTAAATGACTTGGTATAAGATTTTACTGGGTTCAAGGCTAGAGCCTGTTGGCTCCTGGTTCCACATTTATATATCGTAACAGAGAGAAAGATCTTCTGATGTATGACAAGGATCTTGCATCGACATCAAAGGACCTATTAGGTAAAGTTAGTGTTTGTTGCTTCACAAAGGGGAAACTTCTATTCCTATTGCTCACTCAGCAAATATGAAAAAAAAAACATGAATCTATGAGAATCATGCTCCAAAAAAACAAATATAATGACGTATGTTGGATTTTATATGGCAACCTGAAGATTATATCAATGTATATGAAAAAAAATGTATATATTGCATATTTTTAACTTAACCATTTGTAATATTCAGTATCTGCACCTTTCATATGGGTAAAATCAGCTAAAATACTTAGGTCGGTATAATTTTTAAAAAAATTAATGTTCAGCAACATAAATCTGACAAATTAATTAAGATTACCTTTAATGTAAATTATTTTATTGCGGGTAACCAACAATATTTATCATCCAAAATAATGGGTTTTCCCAAAGGTCTCTGGATAAATATAATGTAAAGAAGGTTGATACATGGAAACTGAGACCTTCAAGCCACGTTTGGGCAGCCAGGGTAGTCTAATTCAAAATCATATAAAACATTTACATAATCACGACAAGAGTCTGTCTGACAGTCAGAGTCGAAGGGCCACCATTCCACCGAAGCTTGTGAGTCCAATGGAAACTTGTATCTGATGAAACAAGAACAGACACAGTTCATCACCTCTTAACTGTTTTTATAGTGAAAAATTTAGTGACAAATGTAAGAAACGTAGTGCAAGTTTGTTCACTGACTTGTAACTGCGGTTCAATCGAATCTGCATAACCTCTGCACCCCAAATCAGGTACTGCTTGCCAATTTCCAGATTTGTTGAGGTACAAGTTGCCTTTTTTACTAAACTGATGTCCGAAGATGCCGTAATATCTCTTAAACCTGTGTAAAGGCAGGTTAGGATTCACACAGATACATTTTCACCGTGGTCTCAGTGAGAATATGAACAATGTATTTAAGACGAGGTAAGATGAGCTGGACCCACCATTTTCAATAACTGATTCCACCTTTGCATTGTATGTCAAGAATTCCCCTTCTGCTTCAGTCGATGTAATTTTCACCTTTAAAACTGAAAGAAATTAAGCAGATACAACCATTTCTGAACATGACATTATCAATAGGATTTTTTTTTACATGTATTTGTATTTTTACATTTATCTGTTTATTTATTTACACTCAAAGGCCAAGTTATTAGGTACCCCTGTTAAACTGCTTGTTAACTGAAATATCTAATAAGCGAATTACATGGCAGAAACTCAATGCATTTAGGCATGTAGCCATGGTCAAAGTGACCTGCTGAAGGTCAAACCAAATATGACAATAAGGAAGAAAGGTGTTTTAAATGACTTTTAACGTAGACGGGGTCTACCAAAATCAACTGGCATTTTCACACACAGCCTCCGCTACGATTTACATGGGCTCACCAAATTTGATGGAAGAATGCTGCCTAGTATTTTGCTTTCTTAAGCAAAATTTGGTTAGTAGGGTCAAAATTTGGCATAAACAGCACGAAGGCAAGGATCCATCATAACTTGAATCAACAGTTCAAGCTGCTTTTGCTGCTCTAATATTCCATGACACACTTTGGATGCATTTAATACCAATTGAGTATAATTTAAATACCACAGATTACCTGACTACTGTTGCTGACTATATCCTTCACTTTATGACCACAATGTACCTTCTGATGGCTAATTCCAGCAGGATAACGGACCATGTCACAGAGCTCAAATCATCTCAAACAGGTTTATTGAAAATTACTGTTAGTTTACTGTACTCAAATGGCCTCCACAATCACCAGATCTCAATCTAATAAATCACCTTTGTGATGTGGTGGAATCAGAGATTCGTATCATGGATGTGCAGCCGACAAATCTGCAGCAACTGTGTGGTGTGATCATGTCAATCTTAAGGAATGTTTGCAGCACCTACTGAACATATGCCTAGATGAGTAGTATTTGCTTTTATTAGCAAATTGTACCTAATAATGTGGAACACGAGTGTACCTGTACCTGTTCCATGTACCTGTGCTCACCAATCATTTAATTTATTTGGTATATCTACCACAAGGCCACCATTTGTATTGTTACTGCTAATTGCAGCTATTTACTTTTTCTGTTTATATTTCTTTTTTTTTTTTTTACCATAATTTGTGTTGCCTTTGCACACATTCTGTACCCTCTGCTGAACAGTAATCGTAGCGTCAATGTTGGTCTTGAAGTTGCAACACTCAGCTATAACAGAAAAGAATTAAAAAATAAATTACAATTACAATCAATGCACAAGTCAGATTTCACACAGTATACCAAACTTGTTCATTTTGACCCATAAAACTGTATACAAATAACAAAATGTGTTGGTCATTTTTTAACATTAAGACACTACAGTACTTAAGAAGCAACTTTGTTTACAGATTGTGTGCCTAATTATGCAGGTTTTTTTATTTACTGATTATTTCAATTGTTTCTTTTTAGTTTTGAAATAAAATAATCTGAAGTAATCCCAAAATGAGTCTAGACAGAGCCTTGCAAATAATGACCTTGCCAGATCTCTAAAATCTCTCTAAGACTCTAAGACTTTGTCAGATGTCAGTCTTTATAAAAACTTCTTGTGTACGGTTAGCATAAAATATCTTCAATATGAGACTCTGTAGCTCAGCTCCATAGTTCTTAACTTACTTTGAAAGCCCTGGTTTTTAACGGCTGAATATGGAGCCAAATCCTCGGCAATAACATTTGCAATAAATTTGTAATTGGCTTTGCTCATTTGGATGGTAATCTGTTTACAGCATGACAGGACAGTCTAATGTCACTATGCTGAGTATCATGTTGCATTGCCAAATGTGAAAACACTCCTGCCATTCTTTGACCTTTTTACTCTGAACAATGAGCATTACTTTGGAATGCTTTTCATTCAGTGATATTATATTTTAATATTTTGTATCACTTTACTGCCTTGTGTTATTTTTTTAGTTAATTCACATTATAATTAAGTAATGGTCACACAACCACAACAATAATCCTGCAGTATGAATCTTACCTGCCATGCACTTGCATTGGTCTCCATCACAGAGTCTGAGAAGCTTACGGCTCTTAGAATAGTACAAGTTGGTACATTGATTAGCTGCAAAGGACCAATTAAAAGAAAGATTGTCCATATCTTTAAGTAAATATTTTAAGCTTTGAAGTTATAGTTACAAAATTCTTAAGCATATATTTTACCTGGGTCATGAAACTCATACACTTTAAACACAGAGGCACTGCTCATGCCTATTTTAAACACCTCTTGAATACGGAAGCCAACACAATAGAAATCTTCTGAGGGTATCTATTAAGGAAAAGAAAAGCATAACGCAAATTCAAATGCTTTCCCTATTACTATTATTAGTATATAGTATATATTTTAGTATATATTTTAATAAGCATCCAAAGAGTGAGGACTTATACGCACCGAATCCATCTGGAGAATAACTTGGTCACCTGTTATTTCATAATCAGACACACGACTCTCCAGACCATCCCTAAACTGCAATGTGTACATAGTTATCATATTTATAATCAATTTAAGACTTTAACGTCACGTAATCTATACACTCTCTTACCCATTTCAGATCTCCTTCAACTGGACTCACACCAGATGGCAGATTAATTTCCATTACTGTGTGTCCTGCCTCATTCTCAACCTCATTTTCACGTGGCTTATATCTGTTAGTGAAATAACATAAAAAAATAATAAAAAAATCTTAGAATGCAAAATATATTTATTTATGCATTGTTTGCACGTTGTATACCTTGGATACCTTTTCTGCAAACGCTGGCCAACGTATCCACTGATTTTCTAAGTGGTTTTATAGTATTGTTAAATACAGATTTCTTAATTATATTCTCTCTCTCCATCTCTCTCTCTCTCTCTCTCTCATATATATATATATATATATATATATACAAACACATATATATACACACACACATATATACACACACATATACAGTATATACACACACACATATATATATATATATATATATATATATATATATATATATATATATACACACACACATACATATACATATTAATATACACATATACATATCAATATATACACACAAACACACACATGCCTGTAACACATTCCAAAAAAAGAAAAAATTTGGGACAGGGGCAACAACATACTGGGAAAGTTGAGGAATGCTTAAAAAACACCTGTTTGAAACATTCCACAGGTGAACAGATTAACAGGTGAGTGTCCCCAAAATGCTCAATCTTTCACAAGCAAGGATGGGTTGCGGTTCACCACTGAACCAGGTGCGGAACTCAACAACGTAGTCCACCACCGGGTGGTCGCCCTGCGAGGTCCCGTCTGGCTCCTACCCGAGCAAAAGGAGGGGGACCACATATGCCACCTCAGAGCACTTGGATGGGAAGTGCGAGGGTTGGAGCTCAAAAATGAGCCCGCATTATAGGAGGAACCCTCGGCACTTGCTGGCAGTGGGAGCAGGGTCGGACGTGCTGGCTGAAGTACCGGCCCCGGTATCTTGGACGAGGCATTCTGTAAGCCTCTTTATGGCCGCCTCAATGGCTAAGCATTGAAATGGACACATACAAGATTGCAATCGCTGGCGTCTACAAATCGGGTGTGATGACGTGACGCCAAACAACGCTAAGACCCGCTCTTAAGTAACGGAACGTCCAGGTGTTCATCATCATGTTGCTAATCAAACACGGGATATAAACCGCCTCACCGATTGCTCTGTAATGGCACTCGATGAGGACGGTGACACGCACGGGAGCGCGAGGTAGGACTCCTAATAAAAAGATTCAGAGAATCAGGATAAATCTCTGATGGTAAGCCGCAAAGCCGAAAACCAACATTGAATGCCCATAACCTTTAATTCCTCAGGTGGCACTGGATTAAAAAGCGACTCAATCACAGCATGGCTTCATAAAAAAAATGCAGGTACTAGATTGGCCTGCCTGCAGTCCAGACCTGTCTCCCATTAAAAATGTGTGGTATATTATGAAGGGTAAAATATGAGAACGGAGACCCTGGACTGTTGAGCAAATGAAGTTGTACATAAAGCAAAAATGGGAAATAATTCCACCGACAAAGCTTTAACAATTAGTCTAATCAGTTCCCAAATGCTTACTTAGTGTTTTCAAAAGAAAAAGTGATGTAATACAGTGGTAAATCCCAACTGGAGCGTGTTGCAGGCATCAAATTCAAAATGTGTGAATATTTGCAAACACCAATAAAGTTGAACATGAAATATTGTGTCTTTGTAGTGTATTTAATAGAAAATGGGTTGAAAAGGATTTGCAAATCATCGCATTCTGTTTTTAATTATGTTTTACACAAAGTAACAACTTAATTGAAACTTATGTATATATATTGTAGACAATACAACACATTTCTAATAAATAATTGATGGGAGATACACAGTTCACAAAAATTAAATATCCTAATGAAATATCCCCTAATTTTTACTAGTAGTATAGTTATCACATTGTCCTGTCTGTAGCATGTATGGTTGTGTACTCACTTGGCACAGGCAACAATCCGTGGTGAAAGATACATAGGATCTGGTGAGAGATTTTATTTTACTTTGAATTGTATTCATTTCTAAAGAGAAATTCTGAGTGCATAATTACACAAACATACCATTGGAATTTGGATCTTGGGGGTGGACATCTATGGATATGTCAAAGTGGCAATTAGTGTTGCTTTCTATCATTTCATAGTACACTGATCTCAACTGTGGAAAAAAGCGCAAGTTATATCCACCATACCTTATCTACTGAATTCAGAGAACTACCAACTTAAGGAACCATCTTACACTACAAAGCCAAATGTATGTAGACACCCAAAGTCCATATTGATTCCTTTCAACAGTTTGATGCCTTTTGTGCCAAAACAAATTTTAGACCCAATCATAAGAGCAGTTGAGTTTTTGGCCACCAGGGGAGGGTTAGAATGGGAAATTCCACATTCATAAAAGTCATTAAATATAGATTGTATATACAATATTTATTGGGTAAAGAGTGTGTAAACATGTGCTTCACCATCCAGAACAGGATTTTATCTAAACACTGGCAGCATTATCTATAGAGAGTGCATACACAGAGCACAGACATACTGTATACAAGAGACAGACATGGGGGCCTCGGGGGACGCTGGGCCTCCAATGACTTTCCTGCTCAAGATCCTAAAGTGACTCAGTGTACAAGACAAAATAATTGCCGATATACATATTTGTTAGACTATTCTATTCAATATTTTATACCGTGTTCGTAATTACTTAGTATTACTATAACTACAAGCTTAATTCATGCAATTAACATCTCAGCTATCCAAGGAGGATGGATCCTTTTTTTATCCTCTCAATATTTCTTCCTTACAACATTTAGGGAGTTTTGTTTCCTTTCCACTGTTGCCCTATATATTTTGAAGTGGTAGTTGAAGGGAGGACACTTAGCAAACTCGCTAATATTCTGGACAACACAGCACACCCTCTACATGACCTGCTGATTAAACAGAGGAGCACTTTCAGTAACCGACTCATCCTGCCTTTCTCCACTTTCTCTTATTCAACTTGTTTCTAAAACTCTTTCCAGCTTACAGTGCTAACTCAGTTCTCGTCTACCTCAGAACTCATTGAATTCGGTTCTCTGCATATTTTGACATAAAAGGTCTCAGTTATTGTTGTTTGCTTGACACTCAGTGCATTTGCTTAAACTTGTATGAGTCACAGACGCACAGCCTGTTTCAGTTAAAATTTGATTCACAATTCAGTACACAGTGATTGAGTGATTCAGATTTACAATAACCCTTGCTCAGTGAAGACCTCTGCCGTGATTATTATGTTTGTCTTTGTTTATACATCTACATTACTGCAGTATCTTAGTTTAAATAAGACTCCATGGGTTCTAAAATGTTAGTAATGACAGCCAACTGAAAAAAAACCAGCCACTGAACCCTCTTGGCTTTTAGACTGAGTAGCTAGAATAAGAAACTAGCTAACTGTAGACTTACAATTTAACTTTGTCATTCTAAAACAATACAAACTAGTAGTAATGGCTGTGACTAAAGCTGCAAACCCCTCCAATTAGAATGGGCATCCACAAAAATTTGGCCTAGGAATATATGAAAGCATATTTAGATTGAATTTACATGGCACTAACTTACTTTAGCAAATGCCACCCCAGTATTGTATCCTGTCGCCAGTATGATGTCTTCTGCATGTACTATCTTTTCAGAATAACAAAAAAAGGCAGTAAATAAACATACACAGTTCAGCACTCATGCACATCACAATTTGTAATTCCAAAGGAGTTTTACCTCTATGGGTTTGCCCACAGGTTTTCTTTTGGTCAGACTAACAGTAGAAATCTTGCCTTTCTTCCTGTATGACACACTAATGTCCATATCTAGAACAGTCTTTTCAGCTAAGATACTGTACTTTGTCAAGGCTTCCAGTGTCAGAACTGCATCCTGTTAAAAAAGCAAGAAGGGCTTTTAACATTGCCATAGTTGTTACCTCAGACTCAGCAAATTAATAAATGAAATTCAACTTCCAGCAGTATTTACACATTATAATCCAAAATTCTGATCACACATTATAATCCCAAATTATAAACAATCATACCCAATTGATGTCTCCACCTGACATCAACTGGGTATGATTACTTATTTTTAAAAATCTAATATTTACCAAGGATTGCACCATAAGTACTGCATGCAGTACTGCATAATACAAATAATTTACAATAGTTAAAAAGCTGCTTACAATAAGGCTTTGAAATGAAGTTATGAGGTGGCACAAGTTAGGAAGAATACAAAAAGATTTCCCATGTTTGAACTACCTCTTGGAGTGGCATTCAGAACATTATTAAAATACACCTTGTCTGAATATGTTTGTCCCTCCAAGTTGGATGATTGAGGATAGGGAAACTTCCAAGAGGCAGAACATTGGAGGACTTCATCGCCTAGACTGGTTGTGGGGTTGTGACAACCCTTTTTTTATATGGCAAGGAAGTTCTCTGAAAAAGTGCCAGATTGAGCCTTGTTTTCACTTTTGATGCCACATGGCAGAATGTTTTACGGTCAGATGAGATCATGATTTGAAGTGTTCTACTGAAACCCAAGCACCATATACATGGATAATCTCTGGTAATAAGCACATAATGCCTGATGTTGTGTTAGCAGCAAGCATCACTAGAGAGGTTGCCATGCTATGCAGTGAAAATGAGCTGCCAATGGTGGAGGATTACACCTTTACATCTAAATCAGGAAAATATGAAGATTTCCTTATTTCACATCTTCAATCATGAACAAGACACCTCAAAACATCAGTAGGAGGATGAACAGCCCTCATCATCGTAGTCTTCTATAAAGGTCAGCCTAACACTAGTGACCTAATACCCACTACAAAATGGGAAACTCTAACAAACATCAGACCACATCAATTATATCACTACAAAAAGAACAAAACAAGCAAAGGCAATACAACCCTAATTCCAATGAAGTTGGGATGTTGTGTAAAATAAAGGAGACAAGGTGTTACCACTAAGTGTTACCACTTTGTGAACAACTACATGAGCAAAACGTCCAACAGTTTAAGGCTTCTCTAGGCAAGAGCTCATCTGAGATGGACTGATGCAAAGTGGAAAAGTGTCCTGTGGTCTGATGAGACATTTCAAATAGGTTTTGGAACTCATGGACGTTGTATCCACCGGGCCAAAAAGGAAAAGGACTGTCCGGATTGTTATCAGCGCAAAGTTTAAAAGCCAGCATCTCTAATGCTATGGGGGTGTGTTTGTGCCCATGGCATGGATGACTTGCACATGTATGAAGGCACCATTAATGCTGAAAGGTACATACAGGTTTTGGAGCAACATATGCTGCCATTCAAGCAATGTCTTTTTCAGGACGTCCCTGTTTATCTCAGCAAGACAATGTCAAGTTCTGATCAGTCATCCCCACATCAACTGGGTATGATTACTCATTTAAAAAAATCCAATATTCAACAAGGATTGCACCGTAAGTACTGCATGCAGTACTGCATGATACAAATAATTTACAATAGTTGAAAAGTTGCTTACAATAAGGCTTTGAAATGAAGTTATGAGGTGGCACAAGTTAGGAAGGATACAAAAAGATTTCTTATGTTTGAACTACCTCTTGGAGTGGCATTCAGAACATTATTAAAATACACCTTGTCTGAATAAGGGATGGATGACTTGCACATCTGTGAAGGCACCATTAATGCTGAAAGGTACATACAGGTTTTGGAGCAACATATGCTGCCATCCAAGC
>JAVSBV010175303.1:0-27327 GCA_033117975.1 Parotocinclus spilosoma | reverse complement strand
GTGTGTGTGTGTGTGTGTGTGTGTGTGTGTGTGTGTGTGTGTGTGTGTGTGTGTGTGTGTGTGTGTGTGTTAGTTAATGTGACATGCTGGAGGTAACAGATGCATATGCTGCTTCTGAGGCGTGCATAGGAGTACAGTGTTCCCTCGTTTATCGTGGGGGTTACGTTCCAGGACCACCCGCGATAAACGAAATTCCGCGAAGTAAAGACGCTATATTTATTTAAGTATTTATACACTATTTTAGCCATAGAATTTGCAGAATGTTTGGGTGGCATTGTAGGGCTTGAATGAATTCATTTTATAATTAAACTTTCACAAACAGCAAACAACACCGCAGACAAAAACTTGCCATGTCGACAAGTAGCGTTTTCGGCGAGTATTTATCTGTTGAGTAAATACACTAGTGTAGTGTTTTTAACTGTTGAATAATTAAGCAACACGCTGAAGTAATCAAGCGTTCTCTTTACTTAACATGCCATACATCACTCTCGTATCACTCATGCTCCCTCCGTATCCAGCTTACAGCACGTCATGTCCTACACATTGAGTAGACACAACAGCTATTTACCGTAAATCTTAATATTTTATGATTTATAACATTCTTTTATTGTTAGAATTAATATTTTTGATATATTTTTTTATACATTGTGATTTTCTTTTTAATGTAAAAGTTCTGCAAAAACCTGCGAAACAGCGAAAACCCGGATTACATTTTTTTCCTTTACAATTGTTTTAAAACTTGCGATGCACAGAGTCCGCGAAAGGTGAGCCGCGACGTGGCGAGGGAACATTGTACTTGAGGCTTAGTTTTGTGCGTGTACTTGAAACTCATTTTGGATGCTGACTTTCACTGTTGCTTGCCTTGGCCTTGCTTTGGGCACTCGCTCAACTTACTTGTTTTGCTTCAGCTTGCGTTTGCTTGTGTACTAGTGTCTATGTTGCTATGTTATTGTGGTTACCAACTAGTGCCTGTTCGGACCCTGATTATCACGTTCTTCCATTGGAGATCTTTCAGAGTTTGCATGTGGTGATGGGTATTTTTGTCTGTTCTCTCTTTACCCCTTTCCCATTCTTACGTTTCAACCCTAGCCTAGGACATAACACTGGCATTCAAAGAGTGCTCAGTTGCTATTAGGGGGGCCTCCTGTTTGCCAAGACAACATTCCCTAGACAACCAGTAGCAGCTTGAACTGTTGACACAAGACATGCCAGGTCCATGGACTCAGAAACCAAGAAGCAACATATCAATTAGAACTTGCTTCTGATTAAAATAAATAGCAATGGTGGCCAACAAGATCAGACAGATTTGTTTTGAATTACTCACTGAAAGCCTCAGCGATGGTTATTATGAATGGAGAAATGGGGCTGAATGAGTCAATGAAAGAAGGGGGAGAAAACTTTCCACACTGACTTTAAGAGGAGGGGGAGGGTAGCATTCATTAATTATTAAAACATGCACGGGTTACAAAGACAGTGATCTAATACCAACAGAGGGACACCTCATCGAACAGCAGTGTACCCTCAGCACCTCCTTGATTTCCATTCTCATTAAGATTGCCAGAAAATGGCTGTGGGAAAAGGTACATTTCAGCAGTAGATCTTTTATTCTGACCTTGGGACAGAAAGAAATGAAAAGAAAACCATAAGATGTCGGCTACTTCCACCTTTATTCTGGTGTTGCTTCTCATATTTCTTTCAGGCTTTCCACTTTTTGGCCTTCACCTGTCTTTGACTACCTTTTCCTTAACGGCTTTGGTCCTCTTTTTTTAACGGATGTGGCTGGGATTTTATCTCCATGCTGCAGGCATTCTTGACATTCAGCCGACTTATAAGCCACAGCACACTTAAACTCTTGAGACTCCACAGATCCATGAAGCAAATTTAGACAACCGTATATAAAGCTAGCCTTAATCAACCCATCTAATTCCATGGAGCTAAAGTAATTGTTTTTTTTCCCAGAGAAGGACACCAGTAAATAAAACATGGACAACAGATTTTCAGCATACTTTCAATAATGCTTTCAATAACATAACTAAATGCAAACAGGCAATTTAAGGAATATTAAAATAAATGTAAAAAAAAAAAAAAAACACCTGCATTTTTTGGTAACATTTTGCCAAGAAATTTCTAAACATTTTAAAGCTGTGGTCTGGCAAACTACTTGAGTGATTAGGGCAATTTCAAACACCTAACATCTCATTAAAACTATTTAAATTAATTTAAAAAATAGTATTGTTAAAGTCCAAACAAGTTATTGGGACGCACACTTTATTCTATGCAGTGCACTTGAAGCAACAGCGAAACACTAAATCTGAACAAAAGATTGGTTTGAAAACTTCATGGAAAATTTGTGAAATAAAATATTTATTTGGGACATAACCTCAACTGTCCTACATTAACTACCTTGTATTTCAATTCAGGCAGTCTACACAACAGTTTTATGATCTATTTACATCATTTTAATGATTGTTCAGCAGAGGTGAATTTCTGGTGCACAATGTGTGATCAAACAAGTTTATCTGGCATTTATTACATTTGTCATTCAGTAATATCTAGCCACCATTACAATATTATTATTATACAACAAACAACTATGTTCAATTGACAAAAATGAATAACTGGTAACATATGATCTGTGGGTTTGGGGGGGGAGAAGCAGAGATCCTGTACACAAAGAAATGCACAAATTCAAACCATTACTTAATTCTGACACTGCACACAAGTATTGTATACGGTCAAATTTAAAGAGCAAGCATTTTAGAATATTTTTGCATAGATCAACCTAAATGTCATACCCAGTGACTTGTAATATTGTGAGTTCCACAAAAGGAAAAAAAAGCTTTACCAAAGAAGGCTGTGGTAGCCTAGCGGTTAAGGTACTGGACTCTGGAACTGATGGTCCTGGGTTCAAATTCCACATCTGCCAAGCTACCACAGTTGGGTCCTTAAGTAAGGCCCTTCGCCCATTATTGCTTGAATTATAAGACTGTATGAGTTGTAAGTCGCTCTGGATAAGGGCGTCTGCTAAACGCTGTAAATGTAAAGAAGGTACTCAACATTTGATTTCTGCTATCACAAAACTCGCAAACCTCAAAAAAGTCACCTGAAGATATATGCGAGAGAAACTCCTAAAAGGGTTGTGTTAATAAGTTAATTTTAAACTCATCCTAAAGAAACAAAACGTTGGTTGCCTAATACTTGCAGATTTTATTTCCTGGAGTCTAAAGAGGTTTCCTGCTTATGCAGTCCCCCAGGGCCATCAAAGAGCCTTGATAAAGGCAGTAGCTGATCCAGCAACAGTAGGTGACAGATAAGTGCCTGAGGCCCCTTCCTTAAAATGGCACTCTCCCCTGTTGTTTAATGATGCACCAAGACAAATACCGGTCCAAAAGCCCTCCAACAACTAAGTAAATTGGTCACGACCAATGATTCTGCACAGTTTAACACAGTCCTATATAAACACTTTAGTCATTAATCATGGCCCAAACCACCATAGGAGGGAGATTGGGTCTTGCTGCAGGTCATAGGGGAGTCAAGAGAAGTTATTAAATTACCTGCACTGCTTTTTCATTACACAGCGTAATTTATAGGCTGGGTGAGCGCAATGGTATTCTGTGCTTTTTTTAAATTTTTTTTTTTTAACTTTGAGGTTGAAGAGCCTGTGTGATCTCTTACCCTATATAGAGCCGGGAAAGTCATAGACTAATTACCAAAGATTTAAGAAGAACAAGAGAGCCAATTAAAAAAAAACACTTTGACTCTGTAACTTTGTGGCTCTTCTTAACACCGACTGTTGCTCAAAAGCCATCTGCACATTATTTACAAAGAAATGATTGCTTAATGCGTGATTTATTTAAATAATACCCACAGCTTGAGAACATGAGTGGAAACAATCCAGTTCAAATAATTCAGACAGGAAGGTTCTGGTTAACATCAAGCATCTAGTTCTTATGTCTACACTCATTCATGCAAGAATCTAATCAGCCAATCATGCGGCAGAGGTGTGGTGAATGACATCATGCAGATGCAGGCCAGCAGCTTCAGGTAATGTTCACAGTAAACATCCGAATGGATGTGGAATGGTCACACACAAAAGTAGAGTATTGTAGTATTAAGAGTATTAAGAAAGCTGAGGCTGGACTGAGCACAGGCTAAACTAAACTTGACTGAAGACTAGAAAATGTAGCCTGGTCTAATGAATCTAAATTTCTACATAGGCAGACAGATTGAAGGGTGAGAATTTGGCTCCAACTGCAGGAATCCATAAACCAAATTATCATTGTGTCCAGACTAAAAGTGGTGTAATGACACACTTGGGGAACGTTAATATCAGAAAAAAATTACTTTGTCACAGCTTATTTAAGTATTGTTACTAACCATGTGCATCCCTTCATGGCTCAAAGTGAAATGTGTCTTAAACTGGTTTTACAAACATGACAAAGAGTTCAATGTTTCCAGTCATATGACTTGAATCAATTTACATCTTTGGGATGTGGCAGACTAGGAGTTGTAGCATGAAAGTGTACATGAAAATGATTTGCATGATGCAATCATGTCAACATGAAGCAGAAATTCATAGGAATATTTCCAACATCCTGGGGAACCCACGCTGTGGAAAACTATGACTGTTTTGGGCGAATTGAGTCACTAGTACGTTTTTGTAAAGTTTTCTTAATAAAGTGACTGTTGAGTGTATAGCGCATTGCATGTTACACATGGACAACCACACAACAAAACAGTACCGGCTAATCTCAATACAAAATCCCACATACACAAGTCCACACACGCTCATATTTACTCAGTGCTCAGGCAGACAGCCAGCTCTTTCCAATTGCTTCCTGCATAACATGCAATAGTTTCCCTTCAGATAACAATCAATACATTCCATTGCCATTCAAAATACAAGTCACAATGTTTGGAACCATGAGACGTTAACATGAAAATGCACACAGCACTTCCAACTCCACTGGCAATGCTACATAAACCCTAGGCAAATTCAACTCTAATACAGGAATTATGGCACATGTCCAACTATTAATTCATACACCCCTTCTATTCTTTATCTTGGACCTAGTAAGCATCAGTGTAATGCACTATTGGCTTCTAAATCAGTACAGTGCAATTCTCTGATTTAATTAAACAGCACTGTTACAACAGGGCATTGTGCCCAGTTGCTGGTCCTAGGAGAGTTCTACAGATCTTCAGCCTGGCTATGTTTGGAAATATGAAGCAATCCCATTCCTATATTTCAAACCCTACTTATAACTGCTCACTTTTCATGAACAGTAAGCCAAAACATGCAAACTACAGCGTGGCATGTAGACAACATACCTCCTTCAACAATCTTTCAAATTCATTATGCGTTATTTATAAGATCTACAAAATAGGCAATGAACCACATATTACAATGTACAAATAAAATGTACCACTCACCAAAATTAGAGAATATTTCAAAATGAATTATCCCATAATTAAATATCCCCAAATTTTTGTGAGCAGTGTAAATATGCCACAGCGGAATGTCCATGTGATTTCTTGAAGAATCTGTCATACAGTTAAGTTTATTCTTGATTATGGTATACATTAGCAGTTTACAACATTTTTTGCAGTGCCCCCTTTTGTACAGTATATTTGACACACCACCCCCACCCCACTTAGCTGCAAAACACACAAATCTTTTGCATCCAAATTGCGAATTTATTGTAAACAAGATCATTCTTACAAAATAATGAAAAGAATGGGAAAAAAAATGTATTAAAAAAAAAAAATCTAAAAGTGACAAATCATCTTGACAGAGAAATTGTTTAAAAATTACATGTCTTGCAAGTTTTACTGTGTAACAGCATTCATTGCTTTAAACATATCTTTAATCACCTCTCTGTGCAAATATTGCTTTAGAAATGAATCATTTTTGGTTGATATTAGTTTTACCATTACCGGGCTACAATTTTTACCCTACAAACAGACTGTTTGTCCTAATAGATAGCCAGTAGGTGTGCTAATTCTTTTAACCAATTAGATGGCCACAATAACACAATGATTAATTGTTAATCAGGAACTTTAGCAACCAATAAAACTATTGAACGTGTCACTCTTGCTCCAGTAAGTCTTTGGAACTGAATGAAGTGAGGTGAGGTGGGGTTGTGAACTCCAGAGAGGCAAAGAAAGAGGAGGCTGCTTAAAGTATCACTAGTCCACTGCCAAAGCCATCAGTTCTACTGTCTCCTGCTGTCACTGCCACCGCTGACAGATACAGAACATTGTTATTGAAGTGGTAAAACACTGTCTGTGATTGTGTGCAACTGAGCTGGGGAGAAAACATGATGCACAGAACACACAGATAAAATTATTAACTGGAGTTCAAATACAAGCCATAAACAGAATATTTTATCAATATGCAAAAGGGTTAAACTAAATCCACAGAGACTCTTCATATGGAATATGCACCTCTCTGTCACACACACACACACTCACCTGCAAGACTTGACTTGCATTTAATTGGCAACAGCAATTTCACTCTGATTGAAGGTCCCACACGAAAGCAGAACAGGCTGCACAATTGCACAACAAACAGGAAAATATTTATTATCTTCTACCATTAAATGAGAAAATGAATTAGTTTGCTGACAGTGCACATGGAAGGGGAATACAGCCAGAAAATTCATCAATGTTAATCCTTTGAAGGCAGTTCTTACACTGAAGGATTGGACAGTTATGAAAAGTTCAAGCAGGGTAATGTCAATTTAATCCAGAAGCTCCACCGGCTTTCCCAGGATGCACTAAGCTAAGATTATGAAGGCAGTGTCACAGGACAATTGAAGATGTGTTAATTACCCTATACTGATCCATTCATTAGAACTGTCAGTCACCACCAGACCGGTTTATTAAATTTAAATAATACAGCGTTAACCTGTTTCAGTCTATCCTCACAATAAGTACGCAAACATCACCTATAGAATGTATCCAAAATGTATATTATAGAATCTTGTTTTCACCTACATCCCCCACTTCCCTCTGTAACAAACATTTTAGTGGCTAATCACGAGGTATTTAGGTGCTAATTAGCTAAAGTTGATTTGAACAATTTGGAACATGACAGAACTATGGTTATATGGCTACCAGCATGCCAATATTTGCTGACTGACCCATTTTGTGAAATGAGTTACAATAAAATACTGGGGTCCAACTGTATATGGTTTCCCAAAACTAATTTCTGGTATCGATACACCTCAGCAAACATTTCAACAGGTCTGTGCATTAGCTGATTGTTGAGGATATAAAACACATGTTGAATAAAACCACAAGACATTTTCTGCTGGTGTGTTAAGTGGGGACAGAAGCTTCCACAGTAAAACTTAATGCAGGCAGTAGTCAGTCAATAACCAGACAATGTGTCAGTCAATTCACAAGTGCACACACCCATTGAGATGATGCTGTCAAGTGAAATCTTTTTAAATCAGCTGTAGCTAAACAAATGCGCTTCCATCTGCTGCATGAGTCACAACAGTTGGCGATGTAAAATCTGGTTTACGCACCATAAGCGGCAAAGGGAAGACCAACGTTGGAAAGTTTACTATGGAGCAGATACTGCTATACCAGCTGCATTCCAGCACTTAAATGTGTATGTGAGACTTATGCATTCATTACAATTAATATGATACACACAAACGTATTTAGTTTTTTTCTTTTAAATGTTAAACGTAATCATGTTACTGGTGGTTGAATGGAATGTTTTTTTAATTATGCCGATTTTTTGGAGCACCGTAACCAAATATATAATGTTAATATGTAAATTATACAATCATATAATTTATATATACACATTATTTTGCAACTGATAGATAATACATGGAACCTAAATGAGCATTTATTTATGCTATCAACAAACCATCTGTTTGCACTCTTTTTACAATATAAAAATAATAGTTTTATTTCTAACTACATAACAATTACCAGATTACCATACAACCTACCAAAACATTTTAGACCACTAAAGAAAAGGCATTCAGGAAACAAGCAAAGTTAATGCAGTTAAATTCTTGAGAGTTAATTTGTTTGCTATTTCTTATTCATGGCAGAGTAATGCTTAATTTTAGTGTTAAATAACTTAATAAATGTAGTGTTGAACAGTTTTTTTTTTTTTTTCATGCACAGTTTTGCCACTACAACTGACTGACAAGCAGAGAGATACAGGTGTGCTTCTATAAATTTTGTGTAAATGGATCTAAAAACTGTGTTACTGATTCATCCACAACTGTTTAATAGCTATATATTTACTAATAAATAATATAATAGCAAAATGAATTTTAAAAATCCTAGCTATTCTGCTATAAATGAAAATCTAATGAAAGAATTAACTACTTGTACTTCTACTACTTACATTTCAAGTCAACTATTTTTTAAGGTGAACTGTAAGCAGATATGGCGGACCAAAAAACCATAATTGTTGGCTTTGCTGCTATCATATCATTAACTTTTCAAATTGTTCCAGCCTTGGTATAAAACAAAGGCACAGAAAAAGCAGAAACAGCACTTCATATGCCTTGCTGGAACATGTTGGTTTTAATGTCATTTTCTCCTTTCTCCAAAATGGTGAAAGATGGGAACAAGCAGAGAAATAGCAATGGAAATGGCTTTTCCCTAGAGAGACAGAACTGATACTACCTAAAACTAATGAGAAGTAAAGGCCAGTTTATCATACACAAGCCACTGCCAAGCCTGACTGCATTTTAAGGCAGCATTGCTCTATATGGAGCACTAGAGTAAAAACATTACTGCAGGCTTTATGGTCTTCAAATGCACCATTTACATTGGGTGAAATAAAATATGATCATTACAGCAGTAAATACCAAATGTTTGTGCGTAAATGTGCTCAGGAGCCCTTCTGAAATCCATCTCAAATGAAAAATCCATGACATATATAAAGCTGTAACATGGTACTAAACATAATAGACAGGCAACTTTTAAAGTCAGTGAAAGTAGGTTTGTGCTCCAACTGCCACCATCCAATCCCATAATGGTTTTAGTAATTGAACCTTGTGCCAAACAAAAGCCCATATCATATCATATACAGTACATTTACTTACAGAATGCTTTGCTAAAGTAGTGAAACAGATCCGTCTTTATCACACTCTCACGCAAGCGCACTCACACACACAGTTACAGTAGGACAGCATAGGCTGGCCTGTTCCGATTTAATCTGTATAATTAACAGCACGTGCACAACTGTTTAGACCAAATGTTTAAGACCGTTCTATACAAAGGAAGAAAACTTTGGAACTTAAAATGAATTTCAGTGAATTCCTTGCAGTGAGGTTTACTTATTGGTAAACAAAGCTGGTTAGTGTTAAAATATCAGTGGCTTATTATAGATCCCAGGCCATTTACACATCTGGTTTGATGATAACGCATCTCAGTGATGTCTTTTTCTACAGGTCCCCTTTTCATGGACGAGAACACTTTTTTTGCTTCCAAACTCCACTGGGATTTTATTACTTATTACTGAACAAAACTGAATAAAATCACCTTTAAAGTCAACTTTAAAGTGGAATTACAAGTGACAAGCATTATGCATGTTACATTTTACCATGTAGCAGCATTCCTTGGGTTACATTACTGAAATATGCTACACCCCCTTTCAAACAGGTCCATGTCTCCCACTTTGAGAACCACTGATGTAACTTAACGTTATCCTAACAACAGGGGTCACATTTTCATATTTTCAACGCTGCTTTAAAAACATTAGATTAAGCTAAATTCCACTTATGATTTACCAACACGTATCCACAAACATTTGCTTAACTCAGAATTAGCTCTGGGATTTATACCACTAGCATTTACTACAAACAAGCTTCAAGAAAATTTATACAGAAAATTTTAATGGAATTTTAAAGTTTCTTTGTGAAGGAAATCATTGTCATGTGCTGATTCATCAGGATATACAACTGAGTTGTAGGCAAATGTTACAGGGGGTTAAGTGTAAATACATAATCATCTAAAATACACTATTACATAGTGGGCTTTTAGTCAGTAAAATTAATAAGTAAAGGGGTCCCAAAGTGGGCTTTGAGAACCACTGGGGGCAGATGCGGAGCTAGGGTATGGGAGGTGCAGCAAGGCAAAAAATAAAGGTGCTAGCATAAGTTGGGCAAGTTTACATTTACGTTATTTAGCAGATGCCCTTATCGAGAGCGACTTACAACTGATACAGTCTTACAATTTAAGCAATGGTGGGTTAAGCGCCTTGCTTAAGGACCCAACTGTAGCAGCTTGGCAGAGGTGGGATTTGAAACCAGGACCATCAGGTCCAGAGTCCAGAACCTTAACCGCTAGTCTACTGCAGTTTAAAATGCTTTAGGCAATTAGTGAAACATTTCTTAAAATGTTGAAATGGCCATTGCTATTTTTTTTTAATTGTTTTAATGTTAAGGCCTTTTATAGGCCTTAATGTTTCAAATGAAATGCGAGTGGCATTTTAACTAAGCCAATGGCACAAATCGGTCATTGCCATTTCTTTCCACAAATACATGTACTTTTAATAAGAACTGAACATTTGGAATAAGTGTATATTGTAACAGCTTAATCGTGCCAAGTTTAGCCCTTTCAGTTTCTCACAAACGGCTGTCAAGGCCTTCAACTTCAGTTCTCAGAGAATTCCTCTTCCGCACCCATTTCATCCTTTTTCATTCAACAATCACATTTCTGTCAGGCTGCTTTCAACAAAAGCCGTGTTGACAAAGTTAAAGTGAAGTCTTAGCCTTTAACCCTCACTTCTACGTCTTCCTGGTCTTCACATACTAGCTGAAAAAGTCAACAGAGGTGTTGAACAAGCACTAACAGACTGCTAGTCTTTCTATTTAGCCAGGGGGATTGGACTGGACTTTTGTCTCTGGATGCGCTGACCCTTAAACCAGGCAAACTTCATAGGTATGTGGTTCAGTCATCAATGTATTCGCAAAGTCAAACAAGCTCTGTAATGGCAAACAGTCACATGAAACCCAGCTGAGCCTGGGAATTTACCATCTTTCCCACATCCATAAATTTACTGGACTCAGTAGTTTTTAACATCCAAGTCAAAGCTCCACTGTGTTCAGCTGCACACAACATGGGTTCCAGAAGGTCTAGCCAACATGCGTTATAGGACACTCATCCAACCAAGCTGGGTTTGGAAAAGGAGCACAAACATGCAGTGCAAGTCCAAAATTTATCAACAATGGAAAGGATTCTGAAAAGAAACTTTCAGTGCTGTTAAAATGTAATTTAAAATACATGCCTAAAAATACCAATTATTTTACTTTCTTATCACATAACCTACAAATAATATTGGAATTGGTGCCATACCATTGTCTATACCCATGCATGTGATTTTAAAGCTAACAGTCATTGAGCACTCAGCTACTGCCTTATTTACCACACAAAAAAAGTGGTGTGTAAGGATAAATGGTGGGGTTGTGTAACTTTGTACTGTATCTACTGCATGAGTTAAATCAGTAGTCACATTCGCTAGACAAAGAAAAAAGTGTTATGTCATAGTTTGTATATTCAAGTTTGTAGTTGCATTGTAGTAGCATTGAAAGGCTTCCTAATGTCAGCAATGAGGAAAAATCAAATGACGCAACAGCTCTCTTCCAAGTGTCTTCAACTGTCTATTATAGTTACATTCGCAACAGTTTGAAAAGATGCAGTGGCTGGAGGAGAAACAGCCCTCCAAGCCTCAAATTGGAGACCTACATAGCAGATGGGAACTGGCAACAACCAAACTGGATGCAAAAATAACACTGATATTTTCACCTAGGAGAAAATAAATACATATTGCCCAATCTGGCAGCATTAAGTTAAGTAAGTTGCTTTCCAGAAAAGCAAACACATGCCAAAAAATGGCCCTGTTCTGTTCGCCACACTAAAATGAGGGGTACTAAATGAATAGCCTCATGCCCATAGTTGATTTGTTTATAACAGTCAGTGTCTACATGTTTACACATGAATTTAATTAGCCAGGGTGATTAATCCAAACCTCTACCTATAGGCTGGAATGAGGGACAGCCGTGATGAGATAGCTTTGTCCATCAGGATAACAAAGCAATGCAATCAGGAGTCGAAACTGAGCAACAGCTGAAGGATGCCTGTGGACACCCTGCTGTCCCATGCCATTCACTATTAGATAAACTCTCACAGATAGGATGTGTGTGTGTGTGTGTGTGTTCTGGGTCAGCTGCATACAGACAGACCTTAGCACAATGCAGGAATGTAAGAATCTGACTTACAAAATGTGTATACAAGCAAGCAAGGACACATTTTCATGGGACCACCATTACAATTTCACTAGCACCAGAAGGGTAGTGATCTTCTGCTGTAAAAATGGTACTGTCATTGATGAATTTTAAGCTAATGTGCAAGATCAGACACGCCCCCACCAAATCAGAGCTTAGGCATGACACAAAGCAATTAAGAAAAACGGTATTCTAATGCCAAAGTAACCAAACTCACACTGGTTTCACAACATTTCTTTCAAACAGACTGTTAAAACTTTTAAATAACATTTTAGACTTTGTAGTATTTACAATAATAATTTCTTTTAAAACAAGGTATCCAACACCACACAGTCCGGTACAAATTTGATATCAAGTATCCGAACCAGGACTAGTACTGGCCTAAAACTCTGAATTGGCATCTACTTGTATTTTATCATTTTGATTATAAAATTGCCTCAGGCAATGCATTAACTCCACAGGATCAAACTCAAGGCTTTAATAATTCATTGCGTTACAGTAGTCTTCGAACATATATCCAACACAATACCGCTGACTGGAAAACATATTGCGCTAAAATCAGCAGCAGCATCTGTAGTTTCTTCAATCAGAAATGCTTTCTGGGAATGGGATCGCTTTATTTCCAAGAGCATGAGCCAAAATGAGTCTATGGGCCTATCAAATAGGATTTGGTACCATATATCACATTTGTTATGATAAAATACCAATATTTAAATAAGCCAAAAAAAAGCTAGTGCCATCAGGCATCACAGATGAAAAAGACACTACTCCAACTAGTTATCAAGATCATATTGTAATCTAGTTCCCAAAAGCCCTGAAAAGAAAAATCATTGCTTGATAGTTTTAATGTGAACTTTTGCAGTTTGACCATAAAGTTCACAGTTCTACTATGAATTTTTGATGCTAATTTGAACACTTTATGGTTCCACTGACAAATTTTACAGTACATTTTTTCCTGGGAGGGAAAGGATTTCAAGAAACCGGCAACCCTAAAAATGTATCAGAAAACTGTTCAAACAAACCATGTCTTCAAAGAGGAGCCTCAATTAGCAACTCTAAGATGCCACATGATAGAATCCCAAAGTAAACACACACCAAGATTCAATCAATCAATAAAGTGCGAGATATTTATCAGGCTTCTTCAAAACGAACCCCGGCCATTCACAAACCAGAACTGGATTAAACGGGTGTAGAATAAAATGAATGAATGTTCACAGGAAGTGGCCGCTAGAAAACTAACCCTTTTTACCTAATTCTGTGACGGCTGTATCTGGCACCTTTAATGCAAAGCGGGAACTTTGGAAACTACATTTACATCCCCAGTCTGAGAAATGTGTGATATCACGGGACGTAAAAGGGAGCATTAGAGGAATCATTCAAGAATCTGCTACAATCTGTGTGGATTTCTATTCCTTCTTTAGACTGAAATCAGAGACAAACCGTGATGCTGAACGTTTCAAGTAATGCATGAAGACAGACAATCGTTTCTTTACTCAGTTAGAGCTCGATCGTGTGGTTAACGCTTATCATTTAAACCGGTCAACGAGTGAAAAGCTGAAACAAATACAGTAGCCTATAACACTGAAAGAACCACTGCTGATTATGTAGGTGAAACATAGGCATGGATGCTTACGATTCCTGTGTCATTCCTAACTACAAACATTGGATGAACCAATTCCTGTCTTGGTGCTTTCCCTGAAACATGCGAAGTGGTGGCGAGAAAGAGAAAAGACCCCGGAGAAGCTTACCTTTATCTGCAATTACACTGCTATACAACAGAGAGGTAAGACTGGAGAAAAAGAAGAGCAGCAGCGCTCGCCGCTCCGCCATCACTTCCACAAGAAAAGTGGAAGAAGCCGGATAAAAAGGTACAAGTTCCCCACTGCTTTCCTACAGTCCAAAGTTAAATGATCACTCCGTCAACGAATTTCACAGCCAAACGCCGACGAGCGCGGTGGAATGGCGAGTTGTGGAAATTCCTCCTGGAGAAACATTGATCCTGGAGCGGGACTCTCGCTTGTTTTGTCGAACTTCCAGCAAAACGAAGCTGCAGAGACTCCAAGTCAATCCATTACACAGCTCCCCACACACACAAGCATCAAGCGAGAGTGGGGGGAAAAAAACCTTTAACAGCAACAGCTGTAAAGAGCAAAACAACGAAAATGGAAAAGAAACAGAAACGGCACGCTTTAAGAAACAGGCTGCACACACTGCGGAGTTTCAGCGTGAGTGTGCGCGCGTGCAATCAGTGTCGGAAGCTTTGTAGTAGTAGTAACGCTGCTCGGTGGGAAGCGGAACAGCACATGCGCGGGATTCCGGCACTGCGTGCGCGTTCATGTGTATGTGTGTCTCATAACAATAGCGATAGGCTACCTGTGAATTGTGTTACACGCTACACTACTACACTACACACATATCCAGCGGAGCGACCTCGCAAATAGACGTGTGTCCAAACAGTAAACAGATCTTACTTGATAAAGGTAGGAGTATTATGCGCTACTGTCTGTCGTTGTCTTTAACACCACATACACCACAATGTCCCCACAGTGATAGCAATACCTGTTAAACGAAGTGTAGAAGCGCTGTACACACTTGAATGATACACTCTTAATAGAAGCACCTCTCAAATATGGCAACGCAAACTTACCTTTCTATGTGAGGTGTGAATTTGACCATGCCTTAAATTAGAGTCATGTTAAACATATAGCATTTAGCAGGTGCCCTTATTCAGAGCAAATTAGCCTCCAACTGATCTTTGTGGAATCAAGCAGCTTCCCCCATCACACCAGATAAGCATGTTTAGCAGAATGGAACATAATGTATCTGAATACTCCAGCCAGTAATGTGTGAGGGGGCTTGTTTTTTAGGCTATGTTCAGAATATCACTGCCATCTTGAAAGCCATATTGGACCAAGGACATTTTTTCCAATGGGAAGGTGGTCATGTAGCATATCAAAGAAGATGAGAATTGTCTCAGATATCAGATTCATAATATCTCTTGTGGTTCAAAATTTAGCAACACAAAAAGTTTTGTTATTAATCCCAGGTAACTGAAGATGGAATTGATGATTCTGATGTCCGGGGAACGCAGTTAGCGCATCATAATCACAGACCTTAACTTCTGACCTTCATAGCGAAATTCAGAGAAATCTGGGCTGTGTAACATTTGAGGATGATCCCTGACCAACCTCCTCTTCCTCAAGCACACATGCCTTCCATGGCAATCGACCTGACTGTAAGGTGGTACCTGGATCACAGGGTGGATAACTAGACATGTCACATGAGTGCCCTACATGCTGTTGTGTTACTAGGTTTGTAAAGTTTTTAAGACATTGCAAAATATTAATGTGTGTGTACTAAACCTAATTGCTGCTTTAAAAGTTTTCAGATTAATCAGATTAATTGGCAGCAGATAATATTTGTTTATGTCTACAATGTTTAAAAAGCTTCTTAACCAATTTAAGAGATTATATTTGATCTTGTAGTCTGTCACTGTTGGGTCCCTGAGCAAGGCCCAGTGATCTAATTGTAAGATTAAGATCACTGGTAAGATGCTCTGGATAAGCACTTCTGCTAAATGACTAAATGTCAATGATCAGTGTTTAAAAGCATAAAGCTTAGGTCTGTTCCCTTTTTAGAGTGACTACATCAATAGAAATACATCTATTCCTCATTAACCCAGAGGCTAAGTTGATATTACCATACATTTTACAGCTAGGTATCTGGACATGTAGATAATCAGAAGAGTATTTTAACTTCAGTTTATTATAATATGCATTTAATAGTTTTGTTTCCATATTAACTTACATAAACATTGCTCCTTTCACCTTCGTAGTGAGTCAATATATGACTACTGGTGCATCATGGGCAATGTAGTCGACATTTCCCTTGAAAATATGGAAAGGTGCATTGTTTTAGGAACAAAAGTGAAAAGAACTACCCCTTTTTTCACGAAAATAGCTTTATCTTTATGCTGCGAATATATGTACTTAACTGGAAACTAATTGTGTTGTACTGTTATATTAATATAAAGTGATATATTGCAATTAATTACTGTATTGAGTTAAAATGGTATGGTCCTACAGCTTTACCTTTTTAAGCAGCTAAATGCAGCCATTTAGGGTTTGGTAGGTTAAGTATGAGATGTATTGTGAGCAATGTTTTTGTGTTGTATTAGTTTGTCAATGTGCATCTTATCTACGAATGGCTTTTTTTGCGTACTTGTTTTTATGTTTTTTTATTAATATCATTTTTGCTTACAGGCAAACTGTTTTTTTCTAATTGGCACTATATTCAACTTTGTTGAAACAACAATGGTAATGATGTGATGATTTGATAATGAATATGATGTGTATGGCTGTGCATACCCCCATATAGCAACAAGCTTCATATAGCTGGAACTAGTGTTTAAAGGGAAATAACTTAACTATCCTGCACAGACATTAACCTACCCATCCATCCATTATTAAATGGAATGCCAAATATCAGATTCTGGTTTCTAATGCTCCTACTTATATCCCTGGAATCATGTTCTACAACACAAAAGCAGAAAAAGCTGGGAAAGTATAAAAAATGCAAATAAATACATTGGTGCTGGAATTTATTTTGAAGTGTGGTGATAATAAATGGTAACATTACAAAAGTGGTAAATGCTTTACCGTCCCAACTTATTGTGGACATGCAGGAACAGAAGTTTATTTTTTTATCAAATGAAATAAAGTTGACCAGATAAAACATACTAGGGCTGCTACAAATGGCTATTATTATATTGAAATAATCTATCAGTTATTGAAACAAGTCTATTATTTTGATTTTAAATCAGACGATTATCAAATAACTCTTATGTAGCTATCAGCCTTTGAATTAAGTTTGAGGGTTTTTGTGCATTTCTTAACTAGAAATAAAGACTGAATAATAATAATAATAATAATAATAATAATAATAATAATAATATAATTAATATAATATAATAATATAAATAATAGAATAATTAATTAATAATAAATAATTATATTATAAATAATATAATAATAATAATTATAATAATAATGATGAATACCTAGTTAAAAAAGTCACTGTGTTAATGAAATTTCATGCAAATACAAAATATGTCCAATATCTATTGCCTGTCATGTAAAACCAGTGATGTGCAAAATAACAGTAATACATTTGAACAAAGTAGTGAAATTTAGTGGCAAGTGTATTCTTTATGTTCAGTTAAATTTGAATGGTTTTGTGTAAGCCTTCTATTTCAGCTGGAGCCTGTTGTCTAGCTCCTCTGTATGTCCGTGGAGAACTACGGGTACCTCCTGAAACTGAAAGTGTCCTCAAAAGTTCGTAGAGAACTTAAGGCAAACAAAAACTGTTTTTTTTTTCTCCTATTTTCACAGAATTTGAACATACCTATGGCCTTGACATTAAGGCAATAATGTAATGTTTAAAATTGTAAACATTATTTGTAATGTGAAAGGGCTTGTCATGAAAAATAGTTACGTGGATTTCCATTCCAACTCCATTAACGATTTGAGAGAATACATTAGCTAGCTTTCGCATAGAACTAACTGAGATGAATAGTCTTCACTGAGTGAGCTGATGTGTCTGCTCTTCAGATGCTCCAACATGAAAGATGCACATCCATGCCATCATCTTCTTGAGGTTACCATCACACTTTTGTTAACTCTCCGTGATGATCTCACCCGATTAATAGACTATTGAATTTGTTGGTAATTTGGTTAGTTGACAAAGTTGATTAGTCTTTGCAAGTCATTGTGTTTTTTATTTGAATTTTCCCAACACTCCCAAATTTTCTGATTTGGTGTTGTATTATACAGTGCAAATCCTTTAGGATGGTCCTTTAATTAAAGAGCGATGAAGCTACTCTGTTTATCTTAAATGGAAAATATAGTGGTGAAAGACCTTTAGTGTAAATGTAATGGGTAGTGTCAGTTCTAATCAAACTGTTTTGTATGTGAGAGAGGGAACACAAAGTCATTGTGTTTGGCTTTTGTGGACTTAATATTATTAAACAATTATATCAGCCTGACACTGACACATTCAGTCGCTTCATGTGCGTCAGCAATTTGAACTCACATCTTGCCCAACAGCAAGCAGCACAAATCAAATTTATATGTGTTCTTAGAAGTAATCCTACACTTGAACAAAAGGTGCCCATTGTTTGGGTGTCAGAGAAGCAACTGCGAGCAAGAGCATAAAAGAGTTTGTATCCTTTAGGTAAGATGTCCTTCCCATGTAGATTAGGAACCAGCTTCATGACAACACAAGAGCCTCTGTGTGACTGACGGGCAGGATTATAGTCCTCACCTGTGATTGAACTGAAGTGGTGACAGACAAGGTCACAGCAACTCCCCTCCAGGGTATGGCTATTAATTACACTGCTCACAAAAATTAGGGGATCTTTCAAAATGAATACAAAAAGGATCCCACAAAAACTGTCCATGCCCCATCACTGTCAGTGTGTTTTGGCACTCTTGTGTGATCATACACCCTACTGAACAGTCAATGTGTGGTAATCGAACAACTTTTTTTGAACTTTTCCTTTGCTTTTCTAATTATTTTGTTTCATTAAATACAATAAAATGCATCATTTTTTAATTGCTTTATGTTCATTTGAAAGTATCCCCTATTTTTTGTAGTTTATTTTACAAGCAAAAAGTGATTATCAGGGGATTATAAAAAAACATGGTAATTTTATGAGAATAGGAAGGTTTAGATGGTGAATTTTGCACAGTTTCTTGTCGAACAGGAGACACAAGTGAACAAATTGATCCCTTAGCTCTATTATCACTTAGCTCAGCCATGTCTGGGCTGTCATGCATGAAGTGCAAAAAAGGGATTTTAGATTATGTATACTTGTTTGCAAGAGATGGAAGAGATTTGACAATTATATATGTATGTGAATGTGTATATATATATATATATGGTTTTTTTTGTTTGTTTTCTTTTTTTTTTTGTTTTTTTTGATTGGGCATACAGTACTGACTAAAGCTCAAATTGTAGTGTGACCTTTGGTTACAAAATAAATAATTACTGAATTATTTGATGAGGATTGTATATATACACATGCAAATATGTCCTACTAGGCACCAGCAGAAAGCAAGAATAAATCTGATCAATTCACTTCCATTCATTTGCCTGGAATTTACCCCAAAATGAGATTTTTGTGTCTTCAAACAAGCAGAAATTAATGCAAAGCTAAACTTTGTCTGAAAAAAGTGTCTGCCTTTTCATTGTCCTCGTAGATTAAAAATAATCAGTTGAAAATGTTACTGACCCACATAACCAGCAAGGCCTTTATTCATCACCTCATAGTTAATAGGGGTGACAGACAAAACTGTGAACTTCTTGTAGTTTAGAGTTTAGTGTGTGTTTTATATACTAGTATTTTAATTGTATTTGTTCATTAACTAGCCCAAAGTACCAAATCCCAGCTAATTGTGACACTATAGAACACTCTCCTACTGCCAGTCTTGATCACACTCACGTCACCTCCCTTCCACCAACTCTGAAGATGGCTTGTCTGTTAGGCACATTCACAACACAAACAAGACAGCAGATTCTGAAATCTGAGTTGTGCTATAGTGCATAAGAATGAATGTTGCATTGTGCCTCATTCGTGATGAATAAACTGTTTGAATACATACTATCTTTACATTATGTAGGTACTGGGAAAGCCATTGTTTGAGCCAGCTCTACATACACGGAGAGAGCTCAAAAGTAAAAGAGCGCCCATGGATTGATTCAAAGACACGATATTAAAAAAAAAAGCATTTTAATAATTTAGAAGCACTACCTCATTTGATTTTTATTTTCTGTTATTCACTGCCTGGTGTGAGTAAAGTTCTTTAAAACCTCACATGTAATTGCAAATAAGATGGATACTACAGACCTATACTCCAAAACTGTGACAGAACTCATTCGAATGAAAGTTAGACATGTATTCCTGTATTCAAACTGCAACCTTACAACTTACAGTAAAATAATAAAATCTGTTATAAAATACAGTTGGTTAAAATAAAGTGAGATTGTGGAGGTAACAGTGGAATTCAGGCTCTCCTGTGCCCAATTAAAGTATAATTTAAGTACAGTCAAGTCTAGTTCTGACCTTATTCTGAAATTTACATGTGGGATTGTGTGGTAAAATACCAGATGTCTAAAATTGAATTTGATTTCATTGCAGACAGTATGAACCCAAGATATTTTCATGTTTTGTCTGGTCAACATCATGTCTTTGAAGCAAACCCTGCATTTCTGCACAGTCCATAAATAGGTGGAACTATAAAGCATTCACCACTTCTTGTGTTGTATATTATATCAAGTGATATAGTGTTTTAGGTGTTATTTTGCCATAACATTAAGGCTGTTGTTATTGTATTACTTTCAAAGTTCTCCACACATATTCTAATTGGGAGAGGTCAGGTGGTTTTGCATTGTTTTGTTAAAAAACTGATGGACCTTACTATCCTTACAAATAAAATCTCAATTTATTTTTCTGCGTTAATGCTGCCACCATAGGAGAGTTAATTTACATTTGCCTTTGGTCCAGAGAGCAAAGAGTTCAATAAAAAATATCTGCAATACTGATTCATTTGTCCATCCCAGATGCCTCAGAGCCCAAAAACTATATGCTCCTTCTGGACGTGGTTAACATTAGGCATCTTTAATGCACAGTAAGGTTTTAAGTGGCATTTGTGAATGTAACTCAATACTGCAGTGCTTAACAAAGATGTGCTAGAGTAATTCCTTGTCCATGTGGTTATATCAGCTATTGATATATGATATTTTCCACTATAGACAGGGGACTATATAAATCCCTCCACATCTTTATTTGAGGAACATTGCTATTAAACATTTAAATAATTTTCTCACAATGTGTTGACAAACTGGAGATCCTCTGGCCATTTATACTCAGCAAAGACTCAGCCTTTACTGGATGCTGCTTTTGTACCAAATCATGATCGTTATCACCTGTTAACATTACCTGTTTGAAGTCACATCACTATTTAATTTCTGATGTCATTACTAGTCCTAACTTGCGCTCATCATGTGTTGCCGGTCTGAAATGGAAGGAATGGAAGTTTCTATATCTTGGGTTTGTACTGTCTGGAATTAAATATAGATCTAATAAAAAAATTTAAAAAATTCTTTTTAATTTTTCACACTATCCCCAAGTTTTTTTTTTTCTGATTTACAGTTGCTAACACCTAGTGCAGTAGTGGTTCTGGAACTATAGCGCAATCAACAGCAGAACGTCAAAGGAGAAATTGTGATCGCTCATAATCCTTGTTAAAAGAGGCAATAACGTGTTTCCCTCTGATAATTTGACATTAAGTGAGGAGAAGACATTTAATAATGTAAAACTGAGATACTACCTGTAAAGTTAACCTGGTAGTTTAGGTTTTAAGTGAGAATTCTCAAGCCATGAAAATAAACTGTTTTTTACGATTATGTATTCAAACCTAGGTAGAGGGAAAGATACAACAAGAATTTTAATGTCATGCTGTCACAAATAGAGCATGTTAATAAACTTTCCAAATCTCATTTTAAAATGCTAAAGCTTTTATTTTAGAAAAACTGTACAACACATTTCATTGTGTTTCTTGCCACAGTTGGCATGATTTGAAAATAACTGTAATCAAATTAATAAATCATTAAATAGCAAATAAATGTTACTGACTAGTTACTTTATGATGACAATTATCAGTCTGCATATAATAAAGGTTGTTGCTGTTAACTAGCTTGCGTTAAGGACTTAATTGTATCTAAATCATATGCTTAATTTACTAAGCCATTACATGCCCTTTTGTTAACCCAGAATTCGACTTTTTGATCTTAAACCTAAGTTATGACCATAACAGATATAAAATAGCCAATACCAACATTACTGAGCTGTGAGGAAAAGTACACTAAATGCAACTATAATAGCAATCAATGTGTATTAAAGGACATAAAATTACCAATCCAAAATCACTAATACAGTAATTAGTATCGAGCTACACAAGTGTGATATGCTTGATCTCTTCATTTGGGAGTTCTTGGGGCACCAAGCTTCAAAGTATGCATGCCAATCTTGAATCTGCTTTGCTTTTCATATTCTAATGTATCTTAATGTATATTATATGAAGTTGAATACCAGTAGTGTCATGCTGAGAAATGTGACACAATAAAGTCCCTTAACATTAATTCATTAGTTCAAGCATTTTTATAACTGCTTAATGCAATTAAGGATAGTGGGTAGCTGAGGTCTTACCAGCAGCACAAGGCACAAGGCGGGAACCAACCCTAGACTTGGCACCACTCCACTGCAGGACACATATGCACACACACACACACTGTGACACTTTAATGAGAGCAGGTAACGATATACTTGTCTTGAGAATGTGCGAAAGAAGAGGAGTACCTGGAGGAAATCTCGACTAGACTCTGGCAGAACATGCAAACCACACAAACGGAGAAGTATAGTAGTAGTAGTATACACTGTATGTCATGTACTGAAGGATTTGTTCAAGTGAGTCAAAGAGAATTTCAGGCTCAAGTTTGTGAAAGTGGGGCAGATCCCCAAACAACACACGCATAAATCATACACACAAGCGTTAGTGAGGACAATGAGACAAAGGCTTGCAATACCCCAAAACTGGGGATCCAGTAGGACAATCATAAATAGAGGCTCCTCTTTTCTTTCCTATCAGCCCCAAACATGGCGTTCTTCAGAAAAAGAGCTCAGCTGGGTTCACGCTGTGCTCCTCCTCTATGCCAAAAACACTCTGAACACTCTTTCTTGCTATGAGAAGGCAGTAGGATTGTTCTTGCTTTACCTCTTTGGAAGGCTGACATCCAGTAGCAAAAAAGTAGGGCACTCAGTTTTGAAGTAGGATTGTCAAGAGTACTCATCCTGTTACGTTCTCAGTAGACTAAGATTATCACGTTTTGTTGGCATGACTTTTAATTGACTTAAAGAAGAGCTTAATTATTATAGGAAATGTTTGAAGTGTTGTGTGCACTGATAGAGATATAATAAGCTTTAGTGAGCAGGTGCAGCTTTAAAACAAGGATTTCTTCAACCTTTTATGAGTTTTTGCAAATGATGGGCTAAAAGAGGGGGCTATAAGGAATGATTGCAAGTAGAGCAGTATGTATATAATCTTTTAGCATGCATACTTGTCAGTAAGATGGTTTTAAGTGTATTTTCCTCTCTTGCCTGCTCTGTGTAAGTGTGTGTGCTGCTAAACCAAAAGTCCTCGCTCTTACATCTCAGTAGGGTGCCAAAGCTGATCAAGCAGCGTTTGAGAGTCAAGGAGCTTTAAAATGCCGACTCACTAATTATTTACCAAATCCAGGCCAACTGGTATAATAAACCATTGCCATGTACTTTCCAACTCTTAAAGAGATTCATTTTAATTCGCCAACAGATGCTAGGATGAGTGAGGATACCCTGTGATGTTTTTTTTTTTTAGATTAGCCTGGTTGAAACAGATTAACACATGACTTCTTGCATGAAATCCACATTCCTGTCACAGGAATCTTATACATAAAAACAGTAGGCCATATGAATGTCATACTTCATCTAGTAATAGACTAATTTCTAAAATATATATATATTTTTTTAAAGATTTTATAATAATACAATGTTTATTAATTATCTTCAAATTTTGAAAATCATATTGGAGTGGTGCAAACATATAGAATTACCAAACTGTCAGTCAGTAGTCATGTGTTCAGGACAACCCTATGGATATTCCATGCCTTTACGCGTCATATTATGCGCCTGAAAACAGTGGGTATCTCACATAATGGAATACACTTGTGTATCATTAAACAATATACCACTGTAATATTTTTTTTCTGTGATTGAACCTTTGTTTGAAAAAAAATATCCTGAAAATTAACTGAATGTTAAATAAAACCTGAACTTTCTGTAGAGATATAGTTTAATAAATACCCAAATATTGATTCTAGGAGTTCAATATTGGCACCTTAAATGCCTGATTTAGCATTTAATTCCCCCCACATTTTCAAAATCTGAAAGCATGCACTAATGTGTAGTACTGTATATTACAGTACCTCACAAAAGCGAGTATACCTACATAAAGACGACCTAGACTAAAAGAACATTGCCAACACCCTAAAAGTATGCTGCAGCACATTGGCCAAGACCATACAATGGTTTAACAGGACAGGTTCCACTTAGAACAGCCATTGCTATGGTTTTCCAAAGAAGTTGAGTGTGTTTGGTCAGCATCATATCCAGAGAATAAACTTTGAAAATAGATGTAGAAGTGCTGCCAGCATTGCTGCAAGGTTAAAGGGGTGGGGTCAGCCTGGATTACTGGAACCATGTGCTGTGGTCTGATGAGACCAGGACAAACTTATTTGGTTCATATGGTGTCAAATATGGTGTCAATGACAAGTGTGTTACAGTTAAGTATGGTGGTGGGAATGTCATGGTTTGGGGCTGCATGAATACTGCTGACTGTGGGGAGCTACAGTTCATTGAGGGAACCATGAATGACAACATGTACTGTGATATACTGAAGCAGAGCATGATCCTCTCTCTTCGGAAACTGGGCAGCAGGGCAGTATTCTAACATGATAACGACCCCAACACACCTTCAAGACAACCACTGCCTTGCTAAAGAAACTGAGGGTAACGGTGTTGAACTGACCAAGCATGTCTCTGTGAGGATGTACTCAATTTTTGAGATTCTGTATAACGTTTGATTAACTGGAAATGTACAATATGTCATATTTACATAATTCCTTTAGTAGTCGATAGTTAATTGTGATGCCTCTGTGCTCTCAACTTAACATTCGACCTTCTCTATGCACTCACTCTTCTCTGCAATATTTACTTGCAGGTGTATATTAAACTTATCTCAGTTACCCCAATCCCATATACAGTATAATGTATCCTTTCACTATTTTTAATCAATACTTGGTATCTCAAACACAATAGACTAACTTCGCTTTGCTGTTTGCATTAGGAAGGATGGGGATTAAGTACACTTACTGTTTAGTGAAGAGTAAATAGAAGAAAAATAAAAAGGCTGCAGTCTCTTGTTGTAGTCTGTTGTGCAGTGATCATTTTGTGCAGCGACACCTGGATTTAGAAACATTTCTGATTTGATTTTCATAACTTGATTTGCACTTAAAGTTACAAGTAAAGAAAGGAACTTTTGATAGTTGAGAACTAAGGGGTCAAAATCTTGACATAAAAGATAAAAGTTAGGAACAATTGGTGAAAAGAGAAATGCGAAAAGAAAGAAACTTAAAGACAAAGTAAAGTGTGTTTTTAAGGAGAGCTTTTAAAAAGTAAGAATATATGTGTTGACTTTGATACTTTGTACTTTATACATTGATACTGAAGGGTCATTGGTGGGCATTGATACTAAAGAGCGACATTCGATAAACACACAAAATACTGTGTAACATATTTATTTCTTTGTATTTGTAAATAAAAAGAATGTGATGAGACAGCATTTAGGCTACTGTATATCATGACATTAAAAATCACAACGTACTGTGGTTAAAATATAATCACTGAAATGTCTCCTAACAAGTGTAATGTTGTGCTGGGTCTTTAATTCTTCACCTATTATTTTATTTACTGCATGGGTTGTAAAGTAATTTAGCTGGTAATCAACATTTCTTAAAGTAACTATTCTTAAAGGTATTTTTTTTTTTAATAAACTGTATGTTGGGAAAGATTTCTTTAACAATTTTGGCCATAGCAGTCAAGGAGCACACCAGAGAGTCTAAAAAACAAGGAAGTGATGTAACTTTGACCTCCTCTCTCTCGCTGTCTCTCCCCCTCTTCTTTCCACACTCCACTACTACAGATTGCCTGTCATTCTTCCAGACAAACTCAAGGTTCTCTGTGCTGGTTGGTCTGCTAAGAGCTGTCACGTTATGAAGGGAAAGGTCACCCCACTTTTCTACCTGTTAATGATTGAATTCATATGGGCTTTCTGTTGCACTTGTTTGTAGATCCCAGCTCTGTCTCTGTTTTTACAGCATTCTGTTTACAAGAATGGTATTTTTGTCAGTCAGTTTTGATTGAATCGTATTTTTAAGTCAAAATAATACATAGTGACTTTAGTTATAATTCATTACTTTTATAAATGATAATTTGAGTTCAGAGTTTTGTAATGTAATATTTTACATTGAACCCCAATAAAAACATAGCTATTACATTAAATGTATTTTTACCCCACCTGGATAGGGTTGCACAGTTTCAGTTCCTATTCCTATTAAACATAATGCACTGAACAAGATGTCAGTCCATAACAGGACTGGGAGCTTTCTGCATTGCAGCACCACAGGATGATAGCTCAACTCCCTCAGACTCCCTCAGACACAGCCAATCATGAACAGTGATGCTATAGTCAATCTAGTATGGGTTTATAGAGCACTGTGTTACTAAATTACATGCAACAGCATGGTTTCTGATACACTGCAAAATTTAAATAACACCATGCAACAATGTGTAAATCATTTGAGATGTATATTTGAATAAAAACAGTACAAAGGCAATGTATGCCTTTATATAAATGTCAAAACTGTGAGATGTTGTTGTTTTTGAAAAATATAGACAGTTGAAATTTTGAATTTGATCCAAGCAACATGTTTCATACAAATCTGGGACAGGAGCATGTTTTCTACTGTATTGCATCAGCTCTTCTTTTACGAACACCCTGAAAGTGTTTTGGGACCTGATGAGACCAATTGCTGTAGGTTGGAAAGTAAAAAAGTGTCCCATTCTTGCGTTATGTAAGATTTCAGCTGTTCTGAACTGTTTGGGTTTCTCTTTTTAGCATATCTCATTTCATAATGCTTCAAATATTTTAAGTGGAAGAGCAGACTGGCTTAGCAGCTGGACTATTTTACTACAAAGCCATGCTGTAGTAATGAATGCAGAAAGTGGTTTGGCATTGACTTTGACAAGGAACTTATATATATATTTTTGGAGCAAAATATGCTACCAAAGTTTTATGTATATAGTTTTATATACATATAAGTTTTATATATATATATATATATATAT
>JAVSBV010175292.1:0-13568 GCA_033117975.1 Parotocinclus spilosoma | reverse complement strand
GGTCCCAAGCCCGGATAAATGGGGAGGGGTGGAGAAAGCAATGGCAAACTACTCCACTATCCTGCCGAAATACTTCACGGATCACATCGATGAAGGACAGAAATGTGTGGAGATCGATGATCTATCAAGTGACCGAGAGTCGGATGCGACTGTACAGTTAATTCCATCAAATGAGCAGAAAAGTATTTACCAAATATACTTTTTCTTTTGTATTTTCCGGAAGTACCATGAGTCATGTCCTGTTAGGATTTTTATTTCAAGACTTGTGCTAATTTTAGGTGAAAAGGCTCTCATGTCGCTCTTGCTACGCCAATCGGGATACCATAAAATGCCATAAAATAGCCAAGATGTTGCTGATATGGCAATAATCCCAAACAAACCAATGATGACTAGCGATGAATCACTTTATTCTTTTAGTTTGTGTGTGCAGGCTGAGGGTGCAAATTTTTTGATGGAATGGGGTGAGGAAAAGGTGTTGAAAACACCGAATTAGTGCAACAGGTGAAATCATGGTGAAAGTTGAATATTTAGAAAAAATAAGTTGCGTTACTGAATGCTTGACATACCTTTATGTGCCCCTGTAAATGCTAAGTGGGATTTAGGTCACTTCTGGCCAGTCTGGTCTTCAAGTAGCTGTTGCAAAGCTCTGTGTTTTGGGTCATTATCTTGCTGCATTGAGTCCTTCCTTCTCCTCCACAAAGATCACCTCAAGAATTTTCACTAACGTTCTCAGACCTTTGGGCTGTGTGCTTTATATAGTTGATGGTTTTGATCTCATCATCACCATTATGTCTTGTCCTGAAATGTATAGTTTTAATGGAAAATTTGGGGCACCTCCTGGGAGTCAGAAGTTCTTTGCTTAAGTGAACGTTCTACTAATTTGATACATTCTCATGTAAAATTTAAAGTATGACTCCTATTTTATTCAAGTAAATGTATAACAGTACAAGTTACTAAATAAGGGAATTTAAGTTAAAGTATTTATGTAAAAAGACTTTCTAGCCCACTTTGAAGCAGGATGTCTTTTATTGAGGGTAAGAAGAGCAGATCCATAACGTTGAGAGTACATAATGGTTCGTACAACAACTACATTGTTGAATTATTTGGAACTGGACTTATTATTTTGAAGTAACATTATGTTCACTTGTATAACAATTTGTGTACTTGGTCCACTTTAGTTTGGTAACACAAAAGGTGAAACTGTAAAATTTTAACAGGAGTGTTTTGGGCTTGATCAGATCATGATTTCATCACTGTTAATCTATACTGGTCTTCTATGTCTGGTTTCCTTTTTAGTCCTAATCACGAGACAAAAGCCATGAATCAAAGCTTCCTGAAAAAACGAGGGCCTGCAGAAACCCTCTAGCTCTGATCTAGCTCCAGACAGACTTCAGATGAAATCTGATACTGCGCTTGTGAGAGTGTGGAGGTGCAGTGGTTGAGCTTCTGGATTACTAATCAGAAGGTTGTGAGTTTAAAACCTGGTGACTGCCTTGGATAAATGTCAATGTGAACAAAAAGTCAGAGTGCTAAAGCAATGGACCAAAGGTTTCCTTTGTTGAGTTTCTGACCAGGAAATTAAACCTTCAGTTGTGTAAATTGTCCTGAGTAAGCGCTGTTTAAAATGGTTTGAAGCGGAGCCTTTAAAAAAAAAAAAAAGAAAAAGAAATTGCAATGAAGGAATAAATTAGACAATTTCATTTAGCATTTATTTAATGTCACTATCAGCTTCAATGGTGATTTTAGTGACAAAATTGCATTAGAGGTGACTGAGTGCTAGTGACTGAGTGACTGTGCTATCCATCAAGTTCAAGTTAATCAGTGAATGTACTCTATATTACTATATTTAACTATATTGGTTAAAATGCTTTTTCTTCGTGGGAAAAAAAATATACTGCAGCAGTATAATGACACAAAAACACCCAAATCTAAGCTTTGCAGCATCTATACAGGTTATATCCATACACAAGTCCTACGTCAAGACCAGTTATATACACCCCCAAGTCAGTGCCAATTTACTCAATTAACCTAACACGCATGTCTTTGGGCTGTGGGAGGAAACCGGAGTACCTGGAGAACATGCAAACTTCACCCAGAAGGGATCGAGGCCGCTCCACCGTGAGATTGAAGCCTTCTTGCTGTAAGGTGGCGGTGCTACCCAGTGAGCCACCATGCCACCTGTATGGGTTAACATAGAAATGTGTGATGTTTGCACCCTGTTAAGTTACTGGAAACTTGGTAATATCTAGCATGAATACATATGTTTAACGAGGCATGAAAGTTTCTGTGCTGTCCTAAACACAGCTGTTACAAAGAGCCTTTTTTTCTAATAGGTTCCTGTCCGGGTTGGTTATTGTTTTTTATGTATTGTGGAAAATGCCTCCTGGCTGTTATGTACTGTGGTCTAAAGATATGCTTTATTTGGTCCTGGTTCTCTATTGCTCTAACTTAGGAACTCAACTAATATGCAAATTCATAATCACTGTTAGAGAAGTTGCAAAGCCTGTGCCATGCTTTAGTGTTGCTGGGGGTTAGCTACCTGGTTTCCTGCCCTCTTCTCTGCATGGTGAAGAAAACAAGTGGAGGAAGTCTTAAGTTACCACAAAAACAAAAATCAGGTGAAATACAGTGGTGCTTGAAGGTCTATGACTCCTCCAGAATGTAAATGTCTGCAGCAACATACACCATCAGATTTTCACACAGATCCTAAAATATTGTAAATACAGAGAATCAAAATAAACAATGAGAACAAAATACTTATATATTTATTGAGGGCAATGAGCCCTTATTACATATCTGTCCGTGGAAAAAGTATGCTTTGTAGTTCATAGTGAAGTGTTTTTGGACCCTGATGTATTTAGAGAAGTACATTTGTGGAAGTGTGGAAGTATTTGTGATTTTGGGAAAGATAACAAAACCATCTCTAGAGAGTTTGAATCACCAACTAAACTAAGAACCCTCCAAGAGCAAGTGCAATAGACTGCAAGGTCACAATGGAACTTGTGAGCGATCACTGAACAACAATGTTGAGCATAACAGGGTTACAAGGAGAAAGTCACTGCTGTTGACAATAAAACAAAAGTAAGCAAAACAAAAATACGTTTTTTTAAATTAAATGAGAATGGTTATACCTGGAGAAAGAAAAACGCTGCATTCCGGCATAAGAAACTTAACCCATCTGTGAAACATGATGGTGGTAGTATCATGGTTTGTTCCTGTTTTGCTGCATCATTTATGAAATAATGACTTATTAAATATGCCAACAAATTCCATCGAAAAATGTCAGGATATCAGCCCGTGAACTGAATCTTAAGGGAAAGCAGCATAACTATGTTTGAATGTAGTTTGGAAAATTGTATGTATTGGAACAAAAAAATCTGAGTAAAGTATTTAAATATATACTGCTCTCAGTGCAACGATTGTCTTATACGATGTGTCGTAAATAGGTTGCACAGCAGTTGTTAATGACTGGCAAAAAGGAGCGAATACATTTGGGCATGCCAAAGGCCATAGTGTGAAGGAAGTGGCTGAATTTGCAGGTGTATTGAAGTGTACTTTCATATAGGTCTACCAGTAGTGGTAAAAACCCAATTTACAGGAAAGTTTCAAAAGAGTTTTCAGAAACTATTAGGTATATTTCAGTCGCAGGTGGCAATTTTTAAAAACAAGATTATTAGCCATTTTGGAAAGTATTGAAATTCATATTCATTCCTCAAATTATTTAACACAAATATTTTGATACAGACACAAAAGTAAACTAGATTTGATGCAAGATAGCAGACAAGCTGTAATCCAAAAATCCATTTTGTTTCAGACCAACGCTAACCAACTAGACCAGTATGGACCTTGTACTGGCTAGGGTTAGAGTTTTGAAACCAATAGTGCTTTGTTACCGTGCTTGCTTGTTATGCTGAAAAACTTTCCAAGTCATGCTGGTTGAGCGATTATGCCACCATAACAACGTCACATGCTGGCAACAATTATACCCACCATACAAGCACACAATGTGTCCAAAACACAACATATGTAGGAATTCATGTTTTACCAGGGGTATTCGGCAGGGATATGCCTGTAGATTATATATAACCTGAATAATAAAATGTGTACACTTAGTTTAATTGCTAATTCCAATCAATAAAATATCTCCACTGAGAGACTTGCTAATGACTTTAGCCAAACAATAGAGTAGATGAGGTATTGTTAGCTAATGGAATTAGTTACTGGTTAAGCTATGGTTTATGAACAACTTTAATGACTACTGCTGATGACGTGAATTTGACTGACTGACCTGCTCATGTACGTACTGCATACATTTCAGGAAGGATCTCTAAGTGTGGTAAAAAGGAATGGAGACATTATGAAGTTTATTTAAATGCTTTTTTGGAATGTGTTGCAGGCCTGCAATGTAGAAATGGATGTGAAAAAAAAATGAAAAGAAGTGGACCAGACAAAATAGGAATTTGTCAGGTTAATACAGTCTGCAGTTAAATAAAAGTCAAAGTAAAAAGTTTTTACAATGGAGCATTGTCTCAAAGAAGCTATACAATATTACATTATCTACAAAAGGCCAATCCCAAGTTGAGCAAGCCTAGGGCAACAGTGGAAGGGGAAAAACTTCCTGAAAGTAGAAGGAACCTTGGGACCAAGACTCAAAAAGGGACCCGACCTCCATGGGTGGCCTAGATGTTAATTAGGTAAATACTAAAAAGTATATTATAGTAATAGTAAAATTAAGGAATACAATTTAAATCAATATTAACATATAAGTTGGTAATAAATTAAGTAACAAAGTAGATTTTAAAACAAAATAGATTTTAAAATCAGTCCTCAATGGGAACTTCTTGGAGGCACATCGTCGCTTGGTGACTTAAGTGATGGAGGGAGTTACTGCACTCAGGTGGGACTGGGTTCTGCTGATGAAGACCAGTAGATGATACTGAGGTGGATGAACATCCAAGTGTGTGGTGCTGGAACTGGTATGGGAACATCAGCTCTGAGAGGAAAGAGAAAATTAAGTTATTGATGAGTGAGGAGTACAGAGTCTATTATCCATTACCGATGCCATATGCAGAATGAAACTCCGGCAGCACTAACTATAGCAGCATAGCTAAACCTAGAGAACCAGAAGTTAACACAGCCAAGAGGCAAGAGCTGACCTGAGCCATACGTCATAGTCTAAATCTAACTAAAAAGTATATAAGAATGTTTTTAACCTAGACTTAAAAATTTGGAGTGTGTCTGAATCGCTAACTAAAGTAGGAAGTTTATTCCATAGCTGGGGGGCCAAGTATGAGAAAGCTTTTTCCCCCTGCAGTGATTTTAAAATTCTAGATACTAAAAGAAGTCCTGCACCCTGTGAGCGAAGTAGACAAGCTGGATTGTAAGATTGTAAAAGTTCATTCAGATAATGTGGGGCCAGACCATGTAGAGCTTTATACGTTATAAGAATTATTTTATAATCAATGCGAAATTTAACTGGTATCCAGTGTAGATACGAGAGAACAGGACTGATATGATCAAATCAAACCTCATATCAAATCATAACCTTTCCTGATTTGGATTTGTACAATTTCATCTTTTTGTGTCTTTTTGTGTCTCACCATGTCGCACTTACTTGATATTACTTAACTGTTGACCAGAAGGTTGAGGTCGAGATTGACCCTTAAACCTCAGTTATTTGTATTGTAAGATTATAATAGGTGTAACATTTATATACTTGAGGCATTTTTGAGAAATCAATCCATCCACAAGGTGACATGTATAATGAGTTTTAATTAGTTAACTATAAGGGGTGCTAAAAAAAAATCGATTCTTTAAAGGATCGCGATTCCTGGCGATTCTGTATTGATTCAAAATGCCCAGAAATCGATTTTAAAATGCCTTTAAGTTTTATTTTTTGTCGCTCCTACTCTCGAGTGTACTGCATATCGCATTCCGTATCCACACGGCCACCGTACAGCAAGCTTGTTAGCCAGCTCCCGTTTTCTGAATGGAGTCCGCTAGCATAGAGCAGGAAGCATGGAGCAGGGGGAGAGTGTGATTCGTCCCGCCCCTTCATCGTTAAAAGCCAGTGTTTGGGCACACTTTGGATTCTACAATGTCCCGGAAAGAGAGAGCTTGACATGAGCACAGTTGTTGGTGCAATATGGTTAAAAAGTCTGTATTTAATTTTTAAGTTTTAAAGATTTGAAAAATATAAATACACTATGACTGTAAAGTCTGTATTTTATTTTCAGTTAAAGGCTAATGCACTATGGTAGACGTTTGTATTAATATATTTTGAATTATTTGTTCATTGATAGATTTTTTTTATTTAAGAAAAAGCCAGGCAGCTAAGCTAACCTAATACTGGTCATTTTAGTTACAGAATTTTTATGCACAATCCTATTTTTTGTGTAAATATAAAATGATGCAAAAAGGTTTGATACAGAAAGGAACCTAAAAGTATTGCTTTAAATAAAGGTTCAATTTGTTTACATTGTCGTTTCATCTTGTCAATCCCATAATCTTAACAAAATTTATAGACCATTTGAATTGAAAAATCGTTTTTAAATCGAAAATCGTTTCTGAATCGAATCGTGACCTCAAAAATCGGAATCAAATCGAATCGCCAGACACTGAAAGATTAGCATATTAACTATAGAAACTGTACAAATAAGCATTTAAGACTATAGCCTACAGTCAAATGACCAAAGTGTGTACATTAAAATGATGCTGTGCTTCCTCCAGATACACGTATGAACAGTAGGTTTATAGCACGTACATGCAATAGATAAGGACAACGGGAAGAAGCTTTTTCTGATTTGACTGGTTCTCCCAAAATGTAGTAGGTTATAGAGGGTGTGGCTTGGATGAGAGGGGTCCCTGATGATGCTGCATACTCTGTGTACGCAGCACTGATAGTGAAGATTGTTGCTGGTGGTTAGTTGTGCACCAGTGATGTTCTGAGCGATCTTCACCACCCATTGTAGGGCCTTCTTATCCTTCACAGTGAAGCTCCCATACCAAACTGTCTAGTTAGTATGGACTCGATGGTGCACCGGTAAAAGCTAGTAAGTATCTGAGGGGGTAATTGGTCCCTCTTCAGCCTCCTCAAGAAGCAAATATACTGCTGTGCCTTCTTTACTAGGCATGAGGTGTTGACGTTCAACTTGAAGCTGGAGACACATTGTACTTTAGCTCCATTGATCTAGACAGGAGTGTGTTTGTGTTTGGTTTTCCTGTGGTCTACAATGAACTCTTTGGTCTTCCCAGTGTTAAGGGAGAGATTGTTGTGGGAACACAATGCTGCCAGGTGACAGACCAGACTAGTGTTTCATGCTGGAGATCATCATACTCACCAAACCTGCACACAAAACACAACATATCCTGCTTGTTTTAACAGGGTTCTGAATGTCTACAATCTTGGCTTTGCGTGTGAAGTTTGCTTCTTTTAGTTAATACTGATTACAATGATGCTGTTGTAACTAATGCACATTTAGATGTGATGTGGACTGTAAAATATTTCGTAGAGGTTTGTTAATTTGCTGTTTTTTCCCCTAGATTTTACTGCATCATTAATGGTGTACAAGTAGGATAAGTACAAAAGCATAACTGGCTCTTAGTTTATTTAAACAGTGTGTTGTAGGTAATCTCGTAGTTCTAGCTGTTTTTGAACTGAAAGCTTTATTAGCTGCATGAGCCTTCAAATACACTTTGTCTTGTCAACGTGAATTATCGGCACAAACTCAATTCATTTGAAACTTCTGCTTCGTTTGTTTAATTTACAGAGACATGTAGCTTCAAACCCTTTGCCACCGGTGAGTGAGTGAGTGACGTTTTATTTATCTTTATTACGCACCTCTGTGGCTATGACTCAGTTCTGCTCGTGTTAAAGTCATACATATAGCGTGCTCATGAACTTTACCCATATGGAAGGGATTTACAGTATCGTCGGCACTCTTGGAGCTTCAGGAACACACACTTCAACTTATATAGCACTAGTCACATTACTCACAGCTGCCTTCCATGCATTCCTCAAAGTTAAATATTAGCTGTGGACTCAAGGTGTGGACCTGAACATGCACCAAGCTATTATTGTTTAAATAATATTTCTTTTTTAAAGTTACAATGTGATGCTGATATTGTTTTGAATCAAATCAAAAACGGCAAATACTATATTTAACTAGCTGCCCGTCTTTGGGTCCTACCCCCCCTTTTTAACCATAAAATAATGTACTAATTAATATTATAATATAGTATATAGTACTAGCAGGTATATAATAAAAGGCTGTTAGATGTGACGTCATTTTTTCACTAAAAATAACCACGGAAACAGTGTCAACATTTGCAGCATTCATATTCATGTTTTTAATTGCTAAACACTGGCATAAATGTACCGCTCTTACAAGCATGACGGTTTGAGCGAAGTTAATTTAAAAAGTACTGTTATATAAAGTATGGTAGAATATTAACCTTATTGCCTGAATCAGAATTTAAACTTTAAACTTTAAAATTTGAATGATTCATTTAAACTTGTTCGTTCACTATAATCAATTCTCAAACATGTAATTAAATAAGTAACATTCCTTGTGAGCAGCATTTATTTTTTGAAAAGCAGTAACTAGCTACTAAGATATGCTAGCAAACTCTAGCGCATCAGCCAGGGTTGCTAGTTATGTATAGAAAGTGATTGTAATGTTGATTCTAAAAGGTTGTGCTAAATTTGAGCATTTGTTCAATTTCGCAGTATTAAGCTGTTGTATTTTTATCGTTAGCTTTGTTTTGATCGTAAAATCGATTTATTTTGATCGCTCTTCCTGTCTTTTGATCAATAAAATCAGTTGTTGTGTTTTATTATTGGTCCATGTGCTCACTTTTAACACAATCAATTAGTCAGTTTTTTATTTGTTGATCACCTGTAATGTGGACAATCAATCATGTGGGGATCACATGAAACAGTTAGTTACCTCAGCATCATGTAAAGCAAATAGATCCACTGATCAGGAATGGACCTTTCCATAGGTATGCTTAATAATAAAGATAATGTAGTGATTTATAAAGAAGAGATTTTTTTTGCATTGACTAAGACTGTGGTGGCCTAGTGGTTAAGGCACTGGATTATGGTCCAGAATGTCCAGGGTTCAAATCCCACCTCTGCCAAGCTGCCACAGTTGGGTCCCTGAGCAAAACCCTTAACTCACACCTGCTTGGATTGTAAGACCGTATTAATTTTCAGTCGCTCTGGATAAGGGCGTCGCCTAAATGACATAAATGTATGTAAATGTATGTTGGAGAACAAGAGTCTCACTGAATGGAAAGAACAATGAGGACATGAACTATTAGGAAATGTAACTAATGCAGTCTTCACATAATCACCTGTTATGGGCATTTAAAGTGATTGTGGAATGAAATATAAAACCAAAAGCATAACAATAGATTTTTTTAGCCTAGTGGGAGAATGCAAGTTAGTAGAGAGTATGACTGTTTTGTGTAGGTTTGAGCATATCTGAGTGGCATTGGTATAGAAATGAAAATTAAGACCATAACAATTAATTATCTGGCCCAGTGTGGGAATGTTGTCGATAAAATAGAAGAGGTCCAAGGGCAGAGCCCTGAGTGGCACGCTGTATAACATGAGCAGTTTTTGTGGCTTTAGATAGTGGTTAGCGTTTGTCCACTTATGGGAAAATGACAACAAAAAATGGTAGGTGAGAGTATGTGTGGTTGGGTGCCGACACACAGCGTGGCCAAAAGGCTGAGAACACTCGAGAAAATGCTTGATTGGATCTCTGTGGAAAAGGGTTTATACTGCAGCAGGATGATGATTACAATATGCACTTCTCAAAGCTTCTCAACAAGTTCTTGAAGACCAAAGAAGATCTAAGAGTGCTGACTGTCGTAAAATTATCTCCACAGTCGCCGGTAAACGCAATAGAGCATTTAAGGGGACACTTGAGGAGAGAAAGCGAAGCATTCAAAATTGCGAGATGCTCTTTGGAATGTTGTGGAATCATGCTGGATAACATGGGTAATCAGATTTTGCACAAACTTATGGAGTCTGTGCCACCTCAAGTGCGTGCTGTCATTACAGAAAAAGGGGAACGTACCAAAAACTTTTCCAAATCTATTCTGAAATTTATCAAAATGGTTTATGATGACTTGTAATGAAAAACATTGGATTCAGTTAGAAATAAAATGCAAACAAGAAGCATTTTCATCAGTGTTCTCAGACTTTTGGCCCTATTGCAGCTGGCCAAGTTGGAGCAAAAAACGAATAAAGAAAGAGGTCCAAAGACTAAGCAGTAGAAAGATTTGTTAACTGAATAGAGATGCATTTAATATGCATTTAATATGAATTTAATTTTAAGTAATTAAGTGAATAACGATAACATTGGTTTAGAAACACGCAATTACTGTGCTAATATACTGCAAACAAAAGTTAGGTTATACAGTCGATTCCGGGTAATGGGACCACATCGGGACGCGATCGTTTTGGTCCTAATAACCGGCTGGTTCGATTAAACAAACATGCCCTATGTCACAAGACGGGACGTACTATGTAACATATTAAATGTTTATTAAACCTTTATTGTGTGATTTACACGTAAAGCAAACGCACAAACAAGAACTACTGTTGCTTACGAACTTTGTTCATTAAAAAATACATTTGCAATTAAGTTTTTCGAAACGTTCTACAACACAATATATAGGTACTCAGCATGCGAAGCATAATACTGTAAAAAAACAAGTTCTTATTAAATTCCAGTCAACGTTTAAAGAACTTATCCAGTGGGATCTGACGCGCTCTTTCAAAGGACTCCACTTGAACAAAATCAAGAAAGTGGTGGGCGTGTTTACCTCCCGCTGGTTTTGCTCTTGTCGACACAACTTTTAGGATTTCCTGATCTTTAATAAAAGCATAAATTGCTTAAATCCTCCCATATCTCACTGATCTGCTTTGCAAACGCTCCATGTGGCGACTTGTGGCTATTATTATTATTATTATGGTCCAAATAAGCGAATGACATAACATGTATCTAATAGGATTTGGTCTGAATAAGCGGCTGGTCCTATTAACCGGTGGTCCAATTAATCAGATTCGACTGTATTTCAAAATTAAATATCCCCTAATTTTTGTAAGCAGTATAGGTAAATTACAGTGAATTAAAAAGGTAATTTCCTTCCATTCCCTGAATCCTGGATATGCTGGAGCCATGCTGCTAAGAAAAGACTTTATATACAGAGAGACTACATGAGAACACCTGTATCATGTTTATGTTCGTAATCCCTAGGGTCAGCTTAAGGCCACTGTTGAATATTGTTGCTAAAGAAACCAGTTCAATTTCCTTGTGCTTTATAGAACAGAGTAGCAGTTGGACTTACCTGATTCACTCATAATGTGTTCTTAACTTGCAGGAGGGCTTTGCTGAAGTGTGTGTCCCCTTTGTGACCTCCACACACAATGGGTGAGGTGGGTAAGATGGCAGCGGCGTGCAACATGGGCCTGGTTCTGGTCGAGTTTGGGTATGAGTACACAAGTGAAGATGGCAACAAGGTTTCCATTAAACCCAATGAACGGTACACACTCCTGGCCAAGACCAATGACCACTGGTGGCACGTCCGCAAAGACGAGCGCACCAAGCCGTTCTACATCCCAGCCAAATACGTAAAGGAGCTTCCGATTAATATCCCTTCACCCCTGGACTTTGTTGATGCGCCTGTGCCTGAGTCAAAGCCCCCCACTGTACCGGAACTTGCAGAGAAAGCTAAGCCCATTGAGGTGACCATTAGAGTGCGCTCTCCTGGGAACCGGCGCAAAACAGAGAACCGGATGTCCACGTTCGGTGTTCCTTTGGACATTCAGGAACCTCCTTCCTATATATTTGGGAGTTTGACAAACTCCCTCGTGTCACTTCACTCTTCAGATTCAGCGCAGCAAAATAAGAGACCTCCTGTCACGCCAAACTTAATACTCAGCTCTAACGAAGCATTGCAGAAGCCCCGTGTGCGCAGCGTCACTCCTGCTGATGTTCTCTCTCGCCAAGCCAAGCCAGTGGAGCCACCGGTGGTCAAACACCCGGTTGAAACAATGACTCAGGGACAACAGGCAAAGCCAGAGCCACTTATTAACCCAGAAGCAGAATCAAGCCCAGAGCGGACAGCCTCTTCGGACTCGGAAAATATTTATGAGACCATATCGGACCTAAATTTGGATGATTTGGTGAAGAGAGAGCCCAGTCCTCCAGCCTCCTCTGTGCCACAGACAAAGGTAGGAACAAGAAAATACACTATGAGCTGGGATTGGACAGCATAGGCTTTAATAGACTAGTGGTTGTACCGGGGTGCTCACATAATTTAAGGGGTACAGTTTTACCCTTCTGCCTGCCAGTCAGTCGTAAGGGCACAGCAAAGCTTAATGAATAAATAAGGCTTAATTAAGTATAAAAAAAATGATTAAAAAAGTTAGGTGAGTGTTAATTTGAACAAATTAGTTAGGAAATAATTTGTATTAATGGCATCAATTAAACAAATCCCTGGAGCTATGTATCATTATCTTGTCTGCAGGAAAGCTGACTTTCTTCATTTTTGCAGATGTCCATAACTCCATGAGAAAAAAAATGACAAACTGTCCCTGACTGTTTTTATTGTTTAAAGATGCTGGGGCATTATGGAAAATGTAGTGCCTGTAGTGAACTTGTGTGGGATGTCAGGTAGTTATGCTGTAACTGTCTTAAGAGACAAACCTTGCAAAGTTCATAGGAAGGTTCTTAAATGCAACTCTCGAAAAAACTAAAATTAAGTTTCTTAAGAAAATCTTCATGGTTTTCCTAAATAGGCTATGTTTCATTTCGCTTGAATTAGCATTTCCTGTTATTTCCATTATTAATTATTGATTTGCTCAGAAATCAGCAAAAATAATAAAACATCAAAACATTTTCATACACAAGAAATAGAGGCGGTAGAAATAACCAACAGGAAAAGAAATCCTCCATGGACTGGAAGCAATAGTATCTTATATGCTATTTATTATGGCTGTGAGCGCAATGGAGGGCAGTTTTTGAAATACAGCTGAAAGAAATAGTTTCTATCCCTTATGTCAGGGAGCTTTTGCATGTTCATTGAAGACATTTTCTGTTGTCTTCCTGGCAGTTCTTTCTGATTCTTGTCATTAGTTGTCTGGGTAACAAAGCCTTGTGTCAGTTCATCACTATGTTATTAAATTGAAAGCCATTTACATCAGACTTCGCAGAACATCCGAGAATTGGTAAGCATGAACGCTTAAGATTGTGAAGGGGGTCATATTCTGTGGTATTTCTAGCACTCAATCAAAAGCCAACACTTGCTCAACAAATGTAGAAATTTGTATCCTGTTGTCATGGTAACTTGGGGAAAAAAATGCAAAACATCAGATATCTGCTAAAAGAAGACAAACAACAAGTCTTTGTTTTATTCTTTATGCTTAGATTGGTATAATCCTCTTGCTATTTTGAAGGTTGTAAGAAAAAAAGATTTGATAAGCAAAATTCCTACATTAAATTGTTAGTTGTCTTTAACACTTAGGCAGGACACAAGATTTTCACAAGACA
>JAVSBV010175282.1:0-13568 GCA_033117975.1 Parotocinclus spilosoma | reverse complement strand
ATTCTGGGCCTTGGACACTCTCAATGTCAGTGGGCCCCTATCCATGCCCGTACATGAGGAACATGAGGAAAAAAAAGATTTTCATGGGCCCCTCTCCCTGCTCGGGCCCTGGGTAGTCAGGTCCACTTTTCCCCCCACTACCACGCCCATGTTTATATCCTATATATCCTATCCTATATATACTTTATAGCTGATGATCTGTGTCTAGAATGCGTCATCCATGCATGTGCGATGACTGTACGTAAACATCAACACCTTAGTGTAAGGAAGGCTGCATTCATTACTTGATGGCCAATATTTGTGTTTGTGTTTAATTGGCTTTTTTAACGTCGCTATCGGAATCAGTGGCCATCTCAGCGACATGCAAGGTTATAGCCATACACAAGTTCATCTCAATACTAATCATACATATATATATACACACACACACACAAGTCAATGCGGGAGGGAGGGAAACAAGAGTACCTGGAGTAAACCCACGCAGACACGGGGAGAACATGCAGACTCCACACAGAAAGGACTCCACTCTGGGATTGAACCCGAGACCTTTTTGCTGTGAGTAAGCGGTGCTACCCACAGAGCCACTGTGCTGCCAGTGCATTTATCATAAACTACAGAGCTATAAACTGTATAACAATAGACACGTACAGAGAGGGATCTCTTAAATGGGTGACCCAACCCTGCAAAGCTTATATCCTACAGATCCTATCCTATATATACTTCATAGCGTATGATCTGTGTCTAAGATGCGCCATCCATGCATGTTTGATGACTGTAAGTAAACATCAACACCGCTATTGGCATCAGTGGCCATATCAGCAACACACACGGTTATATCCATACACAAGTTCATCTCAAGACTAGTCATATATTTACACACAAGTCAATGCGGAAGGGAGGGAAACCGGAGTACCTGGAGTAAACCCATGCAGACACAGGGAGAACATGCAGACTCCACACAGAAAGGACCCAGGTCGCTTCACCCTGGGATAAAACACAGAACCTTTTCGCTGTGAGGCAGCGGTGCTACCCCAATGGCCAGAACAGTGATACAAGGATAGATGGTGGTTAAACACTAAAGTCTGACACCCTCTGACATCTAAAGACAAGTCACAGAATTTTTAGTCACAGACTATGGTTTTGTAAAGACCTGGAATCTTGCATGGTCACTATTTGTAAAACTGAAACTACATTCCTTTTGAGATTCTTTCTCAATCAGTATTTATATAAAAATTTCCTCCCATATTTAAAGAACGCCAGTAGGTGGAGTGGTTTCCCTTAATTGTTTATAGGTGTAAGTGAATTTTAAGTGGACTGGGTGAGTGGGTGATGCTGGTGTGCTGTCCATGGTCCATCTTACTTAGTCTGCTTTGGGGAATTTGCCACCGTAACCATGATTAGGCATTTACTGAAGAATAAATTTACTGAGTAAATCCCGGCAGCTGGCGATCCAAACCAGAAATTCTGTTTATTATCTCTAGTATATTTGGAATCATTATGTGTTACATGTGCAAAATTAATGTATGTAACCATTTATTGTGCATTAGTAACATCTTCCTGTAATGTAATCTATAATGCTATGTTCTGAGCTCCTAAAGTGGGGGAGTAATACCCCTGAGTGGTCCCGATGACAATTCAAGAACTTGAGTAGGTCTCACAACTACCACTCACCTTACAGAAGTATATATTTGTTCCTGAGTTTTGGGAAATAAGCACTGGATTTTTACAACTGATAAACTCTTACATTGTAGAATCCAAAAATTTTACAGGGCCAGTTTACTTTGTGCAAGAATGGCATCTTGGTAGTTTTGTATTTTGAGCCCTGGCCCTTGAAGGCGACACCACATGATCAAATGAGAAACAAATGAAATAGAAAGAACATGTCTGTAACCAGAAATGAAAATGAATCAAATAAAATTGCAATTTAGTGCAGTAGTCTGCTTTGACTCAGCCCCTCAACCTCGTAGCATCTTCTTCCCTAGAGATCATTACTATGCAAAGGCGAGATCCTGACATTTCAACATACTGCTTCTTTTATGTTGGATTGAACTTCCTAGACCAGTACAACTGACCAGTGTTTGTCTTCAGTACTCAGGTTTGCAGACTCATCTCTTCAAACATTATCTAGGATACAGCTGTCTTTATTCTCATTTCTACTTCTTCTGTTTATTTTCTTTTTGTATATAAAAGCATGCTGTTTTATTCTGGTCACACACACAATATCCTGGCAATAGGCAGGGGTACGGACAAGGTGCCAGTCCATCACACGATGTCCAAGTTCCACCTGGGATTCAAACTAAAGCCATCAGAAATAGATTTTTCCAGCAGCTGCCTCTTCCTATTAAGTCATTAGAGCTGTGCTGATCTTCATATTTATTGCAAGTGCATTAAGTGTCAGCTGAGGACCTGTTTTTAGCCTTTGGGCACCATTAGTCTCTAGCATAACAGATATTTAAGTACTGGTGTTGTGGGACCTTAAAGTGTTTGCCCTATTTGTAAGGTGCAAAAGTTGTAACTGAATTAAATAAATACAAACATTCATTTTTCATCGAATCAAGTGTATTTTAATCAATACACTACAACATATAGATACTATATCTTTTTGTTCTTGTTTTATTGTATCAAATATACAATATAGACATTATATCTTATTATAATTGTGTACCTTTTGGGAGTAAATAATATAAAACAAAGAGGGCGATGACCAGATTGTGAATATTCACACATTCTGACAATAAAGTACAATTACCCATTAATACACAAACACTGAATTACAAACATTACATAACATGCCTGGACAGCATAGGTAACCAGTGTCAGTAACCAGTTTGTCAACAAGCGTATGGCATTGCATATATGCATATGGATTTCATTCTATGGGATGAGGTATTCACAGATGTATTTCTTTGGAGTGCGGCAGACCTCGTCATGCCACTTGCCCTGTGCTGAGAGAGAAAGTACAACACAGCTCTCCCGTTTTCCTCCTGTTGGCTCATTTTTAGCACGATCCCAGTTAAAGTAAGAGATTGCCATGCTGTTAACATCAGCGTACTGGCCCTCTTTAACTATGTCAGCCACACCTATCCAGAAGTCTTTGGACCCTGGAGAAGTTTGTTTGGCGTAGTCTCGTAGGTCGTTGTTTTCTTTCAGGTTGCGTGGTGTGGCTAAAGTCCCACCCTGAGCAATGCAGTCCTCGTTGGCCTCATGATAATGCTTGGGCTCTTCAATAGCCAGGTAACACTTCCTGTTGGCTTTGGTGCCACGAAGACAAACTGAAAACATATTTCACACAGAAATAAAGACATTGTTATTTAAAGGGCAGCACAGATAACGCTGGACAGGGAGACAGTCAATCACATGTACATGCACTCACACACACACACACACACACTGGGACATTGTAGAGGTGCCACTAGACCTAACGCATGTGTTTACACACACACACACGCACACAGACAACATGCAAACGTCATGTCTCGTACTTTTGTCTCTGAAGCTGTGACATAAAGAACTCGTTTTTTAAACTACTATCCTCCAATAATGGATGTTTTTGATTAGAATCAAGCTAAATTTCCTACCCAAACTGTGTGTGTGTTTGGTGTGTGTAGGTTGGGGGGTGGGGGGTCTGGGTTGGTTAGATGTGCAATAGAGGCAGATGACTGATGTGGCAGCAGGTTTTCAATCCAGCTCAGCAGAAACTACACGTAATTCCACTTGTTTAACCAGGCGGTCTTGTTTTGTTTGTTTGTTTGGCTTCTTTAACATCACTATCAGCATTAGTGGCCATCTCAGTGACACACACAAGGTTCTATCCGTACACAAGTTCATCTCAACACCAATTACATACACACACACACACACACACACACAAGTCAATGCCAATTTAGAGTACTCAATGAACCTAACATGCATGTCTTTGGACTGTAAGAGGAAACCGGAGTACCCAAAGTAAACCCACACAGACACAGAGAAGGCATGGAGACCCCACACAGAAAGGACCCAGATCACTCCACTTTGGGGTTTTGTCCATCTTGCTGTGAGGCAGCAGTGCTACCCACCGAGCCACCGTGCTGCCCCAGGTGGTCTTGGTCTTTAAACAGTTGATTAGTTGAATCAGACGTCTTCTTAGTTTGCATGGAATGAAAACCTGTTCACTCTGAAACCTATTTTACAGTAATGGTTTACAAAAGTGCTTTAAGACATCAGTATCATAATCTATTCCTAATAATAAGGAATCTAATCGAAAATATACTTATGGTTGATTTTCAAGTCGATGCTTAGACTGAATGAGGACACATTGTTTATGTTTTGCTTAGTTTTCCGATATCTCATGAAGATGCTGCTGTTTGATACGTTGTAATAGTTTTATTCATAGTTGTTTCCACTATCATCAGCTCTATCAGTCAGCAGAGGGTTCTAAAATCTTCCTGTTCCCCAGACCAGCTTAAGCAGTGCACATTCACAGCTTGGTTCTATAGAGAGCAAGAAACTATTTGCTTTGCACACTCATACAGAGGGCTTCTGTACAACCCAGTACATTCAGAACACTGTGGAATTTTGCTCAAGAAGATGTGAGTTCACCTAATGCCAAATAAACGATTGGAAAGAATAAAAATAGAAAGGTTTGAAATGCTTGTAGAGGTTAAGCAAGCAAAAACATGCAGCATTGCTTTATGGCAAGTAACTAACACAAGAAGCTAGATATGTCAATATTTATTATAGGAACTTACATTTCCTTGTTTTAAAACCACATAAAAGTTTTAATATAAAGGTAAGAGCCATATAAATGCACTTACAAGAAAATGGGCAAAACCCTATAGCCAAACACAAGTTAGTGGCAAATGGAGTCATGATTTTATTTCACTATACCTGTTTGCAAAGCTTGCATCTCCTTCAGAGAGTTCACCTCCTTCCACAGTTTATCGATTTGTGCTCTCATGTCATCATCTTCTCCACCCGCTGCTCAGTTGACAAGAGGAACAGAATTAGTACAAATAGTAAACGCTGGAGTCACTCAGGCAAAGCAGCAGTGTAATCTATTGGCCCCACCACTGCAGGGACTGGATTCAAGTCCCTCCGAGACCTTTAGGCCAGGTCAGGCATCACATGCAGACATGACTTGCTTTGTCTGAGGGAGGGACACAATTCCCGGTGCTGCAATGAATTTGCTTCCCTCCCAGAGGACTTTGTCCGGTGTTCCCTGGACATATGTGCAGGAGCACACTAATCATGACCAGTAAAGAGTGGGATTAAAACATTAAAGACACACATTGTTTTGGATTCCACGAAAACCAGCTCAGTATTCATCACAATTACTCAGTTTCATTTTTTATGTTAGAATGCTACCTGTCTGCCGAGCTGGAGCTGATTTCCTGGAGCGGGAAGGACGAGCAGATCCCTGTTGGAGCAGGCTGCAGCAAAGCAGGCAGAGAAGAAGCAAGCGAGGAAAAGCCATGGCTACTTCAAGTGAGCACCCAGCACACAGAGGTGCTACATTTATAGGCTTGCAAGGATCCCCTGAAAGTGGACAACCTGGCAAATACACACCAGTTCTTGACCCAAAGGCTGCCTGGCTATTGGCTGAAAATGCAGAGTTGGAGAGTGGGCTTGAAAAACGAGAACGCTTGATACTGTGGGTGGGGTAAACAACCAGTTCTCTATTTCTACCCGTTCATAAATATTTACCTGTTCCTCCTTATTTCCCCGTTCATCAGGAAACAACACGGACAGAGCCACTGGACATTCTGTACTAATTAAAAGGTGTTTTCTTTCGTTTTATAGCAATGTTTGTGAACACCCAAAAATACATCCAAAACGTTGGTATTAGTAAGGAGCCCACACATTTACTGCTAAAACAGCCTTTGTTCTTCTAAAAGGGCCTTCTACAAGATTTTGGAAGCTAGGCAATAAGCCCCGGCTTGCTTTTGGCATTTCAAGGTGTCTGGTGGAGCTGAGGGCAAGGTTCTGTGCAAGCCAGGTAAGTTCTTCGTCACAGCAAACCAATTCTCTGGTGGACTTAAAGGACAGCAGGGCAGTTGGAAACCTCTAAATATTCCCATTCCACTGCCATTGCTTGTCAATAAATTTAGAAATGTCTTCTGTATATTATAAAAGTATTTCTGAAATAGCAGAACTCAATAATGATAGGGGGTGTCCACAATGTTTTGTCTAAACATTATAAGGTACGTGCCCCGCTTTATCCACATTAACTGTGCCAAACACAGAGAATTAAAAATAATAACCACATTTAGACAATATCTGGCAGATTCAAACCAGATGATCTGGACTGGCACAGTATATTGGTCTTAATAATCTAAATACTAGGGCTGTACCGATCCGATATTCAGTATCGGTATCGACTCGATATTTGGCAAAAACACTGGATCGGACATCTGAAGGGGGAAAAACAGTTTAATCTGATATCTTTTCTATCACATATCTGCCTTAGTACAATTTAGACGACACACCATAAACAGAGATGTGTCACGTGAGCAATGGCTAAAACTCGAGTTAAAACTGTTAGCTAGCAGCGTGGTCATCATGTGAGTTATTTTAAGCTCAAGCATAATAAAAGTAAAACAGCCAAGTGCAACGTACACAACACCAGTGTTAAAAGAGCTGGTAGCAGAGTATCCTTCTGATATCGGTATCGCCAGATATTGAAGTTTGCAGTATCGGGCTTAAAAAAATGGTTTTGAGCCAGCCCTACCAAATACAGTGGTCCAGACAAGATTTCTGATTGGTGGTTTGATGATTCGGTCTGGAAATAAACACCTCTTGTTTATTTACTGAGCCTTAACCTCAGTCCCCTCATACTCCTAAAATGACTATGGGCATAAAACAGTTAGTCATAGGAGCTGGATTCGTCCCATCAGTATATACAGAGCTTTAGAAAAACAAGAGGTTGATACTGTATGTTCATGCAAAGCTTTATAAACAACCGTTAAATGAGCGAGGATGCAGTACAAGATGGGACTTTCTTCGCGCTCAGGTGCCGTATCTATAAACAACCAAGCACAGACAGGGTTGGACCAATGAGCATTTGTATCTGTTTGGGTTGGAGAGTCTGGGGGGCTGGGGGAGGTGAGGTTAGCGCGTCAAGTATAGCACTGTGTGCTCACACGTGTTCAGATGGCACTATTTTTATCCCGATACTACGACACACAAGGGGGAGGGAAAGCAAGAGTGTAAAATAAAGCCAATGTTAGACTCCCTGTGGACTATTTTCCACACACCCACTCTGTCTCTCTTTAAATGTTTAAGACTGCCTTACAGGAAAACAGATTTAACATGAGAAACTAATATTTTGTACTGTGCTTACATTCAAATGTATGCTCAGATCAGACAGACGACCTTGACTATAGTAATTAGATGCTATATGCATGTTGCATTTATGTACAGCATTGATAACATAAACACTTCAGGGTGAACATTTGAGTTTGCTCTTGGCGCTATCAGCCTCCACTTTTAAGGATGACATTAGACTGGATGATGGTTGATCCTTAACTGGTTATCCAGTTCATTCCAAAGTTGTTGTTGGAGGTCAGGGCTCTGTGTAGGTCTGTCAAGTTCTTCTACATTGCATATGGCAGCATTAAAAGATAAAAAAAATAATAAAAAACGTCACATTGTGTGAACTAACCAAAATATTACACTAGTATGCATGTTCCCAAGCTTGTGATAAGTGGTGGATATGGTGGATGGACTGTTGTCTGAGGCAAAAATCTCTTCGTCATATTTCATCCAGGTTTACAGCAAAGCTTGTGAAAAGGTCACTGGCTGTTATTAGATGGAAAGGGCTCATTTTTAATCATCAATGGCTTTGTCATTTCCCTGCCTGGCTGTGTGGCTTAGTGAAAAGGAAAAATCCATTTTACCAGCACATTGTCTCAAGAAGTGCCATAGAAGCTCAGATACAAGTGTAGAACAGAAATCTGAACATCAAAGAAAGGTGACATTCATTCTATAGAAAATCATCATAGCTTGTTAAAACCTGTGTCACATCACTCCCTAAAAATAAATGCAATCCAACTTTTACGAGCTTCATTCATACATTGTAATTTTCAATTTAGTAAAAATAAATTCAAAAATACTGTTCAAGTATTAACATGAATTAGTAATTAGTATAATAACTGGTTTAAATATGTGATCAACCCCTTTTCGAGTGACCATTATACACCATGAGAACTAACCTGCAGTTCTGTTTTGATTACTTTAGAGTAAAATTGGCTGTTCTTTGACTCTATTACTAGTAGTGTATGGCAATGTCATTAATTTACCATTGTTGTAAAGGTGCTTATGGGGTGTTTTTCTTCAGATGGTAAATGGATGGTTCTTGAAAACCTGCAGCCCACTGCTGGACAGCTAAAAATGGCCAGACAGTTAATATTCCAGCACAATTAATTCAATTAATTCAATTAATCAGTACTATAAAAAAAACGAAACAACAGATTAAACAGCAGCTTAAAGATTGGAAGTTGAATGCCTTTGAGAGGATAAGATAGAACGCTGATCTACATTCAGTGGAATGAAGAGAGCAATTCACTGCTGTTCACTTTAACATTTAAGGCCAGACTTAAATTGCTTGTTCCTCAGATGTCCCTACTTAAGAATCTACTGAGGAGGGAGGAAAAAAATGAAAATAAATCTTTATTTTTCAGCATTTTTCAATTTCTCGAGGAGTATGTGGAATCAATACAAGGAAGGAGGAAGACATTTTTATTTAAAAATAAAATGTATTTAACCTGCAATTAAATTAAAGTGAATCTAGAAAAAAAATTAATGAACAGAAGAAAACCGTTGGCTCTCCACCGGAGGGCGGAAAAAGGTAAAAAATAATGTTTTAAAATTTTTTTTTTATTTCAACCATTAGTACTGTGGCAGATCTGAGAAATATCCAAAAATATATATTTTTTCTGTATTTTTCAAATATGATCGTTGGCAGATCCGCGAAACAAGCAATAAAAAAAGTCTGGCCTAACCGAACAATTCTGCAAGAAATATCCCCCCATTCCGGGTGTGCAAAGCTGGTAGAGGGAAAGCAGACTGTAATTAGACAGGGGGTATTAAATCAGGCATCTGAACACTTTTTTCAATCCTGTTATTCTACACGGTGAGTCAAAAGTCACAGGACACATCACACGCTGCATCGTGTATTTTTCGCAAAGGTTGTCAAAACAATTGTTGAGGTTTCTTGGTCGGTGGCGGTTCTTCAGGCGGTCACTACGTGGCTTGTCACACACAGTCCCGGTTTCTCTAGAATTTGGCTATGAGGGATTCAACAGTGTTGTGTGAAATTGGTTGTTTTTCTGGGTGTTGGTTGTTGAAGTCTGTGTCTATGATACGGCAGCTTCCCCGGACATTGTCAATTCCATCTTCAGTTAAACGTCATGAACAACAAAAGTTTTGACATTTCTGTGTTGATTATTTTTGAACCACAAGAGATATTGTAAATCTGATTGCGCCAATCAATTTCTGAGACAATTGGTCTTCTCTGATGTGCTACATGACTATTTTCCCATTGTAAAAACTTTGCCTTGATCAAATATGGCAGCTTTCGAGATGTAGAGATGTTCCTGGACATAGCCTAAAAGATAGGCCCCCTCACCCATTACTTGCTGGGGTATTCTGATATGTCATATTCCCCTTTTATTTTTGAAATAAAATGGTGTCCTGTGTCTTACCCGCTGTAGTTTTTCTTCTTTTATTTAAAATTCCTTTTCAGAACACTTATTCTTATTACTTTAATGCTGAAAGCCAAAATGTGGTTATAAAGCTGGAAAATATTTTGAAATGTATTTTGATCTCAGGCTATACACTTTCAAAAGGGTATGCTTTTTTATAATAGGCACCGTATGAGCATGTGTATCTTTAACAAAATTGCACAAATGAACTCATCAGGGTGAAGGCAAAGCTGAGAATGGTCCACCACCATATAATACCTGACCTGTGGTGGACATGGTCACTAGAAAAGCTGAGTAAGTTAGACTAACAGTGCATATTGAAAAAACAGATGGACTGCAGTCTGTAATTATAGAACTACAAAGTGCCGATAAAATGGACAGGAAGTGTAGAAACAAGGGTGTGTATCTAATAAAGGAATTAGTTAGTGTGTGTAGTTGTATCAGCCGGATGTTAACACTGATAGGACAACTGACAACTGATTCATTTGCAATCCACTTTTCATTTAATTAGCTGGTGAGGACCAATCAAAGGGCCAGTATTATGCATTCCAGGGCAGGAACTGGCTAACTAACTGACCAGCTCTGTGTAAGACACTACAGGCCAAAAACAATCAGCAAAAATACTCTGAGCATTATTTGACAATGATAACATTCAACAATAATCAATTTCACATCTAAACAGAGCTGAACAGACTTTTGTTTTGTCAAATTAACCATATGCAAAGGCTCCTTTCTGTCCTTCTTTAAACCACAATCCCATTTTATCAGAAAATGCATATGAAGCATGACTTATGGTGTTTGGCAGAACAAAAAGCAGAGGTACAGTACAGTAGAGTACGTGATATAGGCACATCAGAACAGGGCTCATACATACGACACTGAGAGCTACTAGCGCCAGTGAAGGATCTCGTTTGGCATATTGCACGCTTGGGAAAACTTCTAGAACACTAATAAACACAGGCACTGGAAGGTAAGCACAGCACTTCGTCACACACATGCAGAATCACAAAGGCGACATGAGATCGGTTTTAGAAAGCCATAGTCCCATTGGTGACTGAGCGGAATACCATGTCTCAATTGATCAAATTATTCATATTATAAAATGAAAAGGAAAGGAATTTCCTATACATGTTTGCCATGTACAGAAGCATTTTGAAATCTCAAATTCAATTCAAAAGGAACACAGGTCATACCTGCCTTTCCTACTTTTTTCTCAGTTACGAATACAATGGCAAAAAAATGTAAGCCTCTGTTGGACATTTCTACTTCAAATGCCCAAGCAATATTTTGGCAGAAACACTGTAACCTGTTAGAAATGGCACTTCAGTCAGGTAATTGTAAACAAGGAATTTTGAATACAGCACAGGCCAGACAGACAGACAGACAGCTGATACTGATACAGACAGCCGCACTTCACGAGAGTACGGGATAACTAACGGACGGCGTGCCTCATCTCTTGGCAGTCTCTCGTTTAATAGACTTGGCTCTACTGGATGAAGGGCATTCGCTCCTTGTTATCACTGTCCCCTTCATGCTCCTCCTCTTCCTCACCTGCCTCACTGGTTTCGGTGCTGTCACTGGCCATCTGAAAGACAACAAAGAAATAGTTTCATAAGTGCACTTAATCTACAGTGTTTTGGAAGTGGTGATCATACACCCTACTAAACAGACAATGTGTGGCACTTTCGTCCAGTATGACCCCCATGAATATGTCGCTTGATACCCAATCACCATAATTGAGTTTGCATCTCATTTGCTTTTCTGGGGGTCTGATTATTTGTTTAATTTGATTAAAATCAAAAGCTTTTTGTAATTGCTTCATGTTAATTTTAAAATATCCCCCAAAATATTGTTAAATATCATTAAAATATTTGTATTCTTGTTTTACACTTGTTTCCTATTCCCTTTGCTGCTGTAAACTGGGAATGTCCCAATTGTGTGACTTAATTAAGATTGTTATCTTATTAACATTAAATATGCTATCTAACTAATTTCTCATTTCTTTTCCGTTACAGTAAATGTTGTTTAGCAGTAAGCCGTTTCACGTTCCACATCATCTTAAAGAAGGTCTGATGGAATTAAAGGCTCTGGGCTCTGTTCAAGCCAGTCAAGTATTCTAAACCGTTGCCAAACCGTTTCTTCTTGGGCTTTGTTTTAGGAGGGATGTTAAACTGACTTTGAGGGGGTGGAAACCTGTGAACCCGTGTCTGTATGCTTCATATTACAAAGCTGTGAGCAGTGAGTGTAGCTAAAAAAACAGAGATCAGACATGACACGAATTTGGCTAGAAGAGGTGCTGACATGCTTTTGGCCACAAACTATGCTTGTCTAACACATAATACTTAACAGGAAAAACTTCAGCCTCCATCTCACTTACGTTTTAGGATGACAAATGCTTTGCTTTGCTTAATATTTGCTATTTTAGTTTCATATATGGTTGGTGCAGTGGTTGGAGACCCAGGTTTAGTTCTGTCCCCATGTCTTCTGAAGTTTTCTCTGGAAACTGTGGTCTCTTCCCACATTTTAATGACCAGTTAGGTCATCTGGTGTTTCCAAAAGTGTCCCAGTGTGAGGGAGTGAGAGTGTGTGCATGTGCCATACAGGACTGGTGGACTGGTGCTCTGTCCTCCCTTCTGCCTGCTTTGACCTCCACCCATACGCTTTCATAATCTATTGTTTCTGTAAACTGCAACATCACACTGACAGGTCTCCATGGTGATCCCATTATTCTCAGATCACTCTTACCAAGCTGTGTTTTTGGAGTTTGCGTTTTCGCTTTCAAAGATCCAAACAGGTGCATAAGTGCTCTCTCTCTGATCTCAGTCAAATAGTCTATACCAAATATATATACACCAGGCAGCACTGAAGACTGGAACCTCATCTGTTCTGCCCTCAGACTCTACATGTGCGCTTTCAGCTGACCTGTATGAAAATTGTATTTCATATGGCCTTTGGGTGTGAGGTGGAGCGCAAGGCGCTCTTATAAAAAAATGCAGCTATGAAACCTGCCAGTCTCACCTACAACAGTGGGCAATGAAGTAGATTAAGCTGGTTGGGGTTCTGAGAGTTTCATCACTCCTGAGTATCCTGTCCTTGCTGTGTTCCACATTTTTTATGATGATTTGGATTTATGATTTTTTGAATTTACATTAAGAACCTGATAATACACCTAAATACAAATTCGCCAGAAACTGCAATCTGAATTATGATTGTGATACTCTACCACAGATGCAGAGCTGAGTAGCAGTGCCAGTAAAATTTGTATTTTACCATCACTAAGTATGTTAAATTTGGCCATTTTGCCTGCGTAATGTCAATATAACCCCATTCTATCATAACAGCACAGGCAGTTTCTCAAGTTAAGTGTTGAAGAGTCTGTATTTTAGAAGAATGCCTCTTTTCTGAAGAACCTGTAATGTGTCTGGACTGTTCTAAACATCTGGCAAGGTAAATGTGATGTAAATGGTGGGTTTGATGGGTCGTGGTTGGAGTTTGGTTGGATTGAGTTACTTACTAAAGGAGTAGGAGACTTCTCCACATCCAGAATCAGCTTCCCAATGTTACCTCTGTCATGGATTCTCTGCATAGCCTCCTTCACCTAAGGATGGCAAACATACCAATTACAGTAACAGAACAATTCCTACAAACTGCTCCCATAAACATTCCCTGTAGTGCTAGAAATGAACTGAAGGTGGCAGTAACGCTCCAGCTGGAAAAAAAAAAACCTTCACTGGCGTTTATTATAGACCAGAAAATGGCCACAAATATACAGTGCATCCGGAAAGTATTCACAGCGCTTCACGTTTTTCACATTTTGTTACGTTATAGCCTTATTCCAAATTGTATTAAATTAATCTTTTTCCTCAAAATTCTACACAAAATACC